>BQNB010029227.1:11513-55926 GCA_026074375.1 Tanacetum coccineum | reverse complement strand
GAAAGTTTAAAGATTTTTTCTTGGCTGCGTTTTGACTATCTGAAGAAGTGTTCGTCGTTGCGTTTTGATTAGATTCATTGCGTTTTGACTAAAGTCATTGAGTTTTGATCGGAGTCATTGCGTTTTGATTCTCGCATTTTGACTCCATAAAATCGTTGCGTTTTGACCAAGACTCGTTGCGTTTTGATCAAAATCATTGCGTTTTGACCAAGACTCGTTGTGTTTTGATCAAAATCGTTGCGTTTTGACCAAGTCATTACGTTTTGATTCAAGTTCATTGCGTTTTGATTGCAGGTTGCGTTTTGAAGACATCATTGCGTTTTGACTAAAGTCATTGCGTTTTGACCAGTGAAAACCCATGTTTTGAAACCCTAATTTCCCAAAAAAAAAATTGACCTTACCGCGAAGGTCGATCCGCGCATCAGGTGGGCATGTGACCGACTTTGGGCATATGACCGAATTTGGGAATATTATAATCAAAACAAGAACAACAAACAAACACCACAATCAAGAATCAAGACTCATAAAACACAATCAACCATAACAACACACCACACAAACAACAACACTTAATCCCAAAACGATCCTGAAAAGATTCACTTAAATGACAAAATGGCTAGAGATTCGGATTACGATGACATGTGATCACGGAGTTGATTTGGTATCCCTTATTTGCAATTGAAGTTGGATTTCACAAAGGCGTCTACTTATTTCATCATCGTGACTTTCTTCTATTTTCTATCGATTGATGACTTGCTTGAACGTATACAGTTATGATTAAGACTTGGATTATCTAGTTTCCAGCGGTCAAGGGGTGGTTGGATGAAGACCTGGAATACTATCACTTAAAGGAGTTACGTTGTAGTACTCAGTGTCACACGCAAATGTCGATGTGGATAATTTCAAGAGGTGTTGTACTTCTTATACTTTTGATGGAGTATAAGGTACCTAGAGATTTTCTTCTGCACCGTTCTTCAATCAACAATAGTGCAAGATTAAGTAACAAATTTGGGGGATTTTACTTCAGTTTCAAGTTTGGTATAACGGGTTTACTTCACCATGTGATCACAACAATAGCCGAAAGAATACGAGGTTGGTAAGTTAGCCAGAGAGTTAAAGGTTGAGATGTAATCAGCACTTCTCACGGGTATTTTTGTGCTATTCCAAGACAAAGATACTTCACAGTCTAAGCAAAATCTTCAAAGTTCTTCGATGACATTCATTCCCAAGACCTTGATTATACCAAGTGTTCTTGATTCTTGCTTCATCTCCTCTACGGTTTCTGAAGTCAAGAGGGTAATGATTCTTTTGTATATCAAGATTTGTGCTTATGACAAGAACTTCTCGAGTATATGAACGTACACGACAATGATGCTTCCGAGAGTTCGCAACCATCATGGGGGAAAATGTGTACATCCGGGACTTAATTGACTTTGATGTTACCATGTCAACTTCCAGGGGGAAGTAGTGTATACTACTTCACTTAGAATGGTTTGTGAAGTATTCTGCAAACGTGAGAAGAACAGTTGCTGATTTCTCGCATGCACCCCCGAACGAATATTCACCAAGCCCTTATTATGAAAGAGCTATTTGGTCGTTGGTGTGGTTTAACTTCTACAAAATTCCGCTATGCACTTTGATGACAAGTAGAAGATTGTTCATGCTACATCAAAGTTTCAGAATCTGCTTAAGATAGGGATGTTGGTTTGGGGGGAAGCATGTTTCAGATAACTTTGCCAAAAGGTGTATATGAAGATAGCTTTTCATGGCATGTACATGAATTGGGGGGGGGGGGGAGTTAAATCCAACTCATGCATACTTCAATGGTTCCTGTCCAAGTAAAGGACAAAGAAGATCCAAGCTGGAGTACAGTTCAAGACAAGGGAGTACCAGAAGACATCTTCAGCTTTGGAAGTGCTTTGGAAGACTTTATTTTTGTTGTATTTGTACCTGATAGGAACATTGTAAGTAATTCCGTATGTCCACATATTGGGGGAAGATTGTTAGCCCTAAAATATGGTGACTAATCCGGAATTACATTTATCATTTATAGTCGTGTCGGGTTAGTTTAGCTATCAAGACCGGAATTTTAAATACCCTCCATACTTCCTGGAGGGTAGGAAGTTCATTTGTGAAGTGTATGTGTGTGTGGTTTTGTTTTCTCTCGAGCACTATACAACTTTCTCTATCTTTTTCTTTTTCTCTATAATAATATGGCTCAATTTCTTTTCCATTTTACCATACCTCCGGATCGGTTGTTCTAAGGGTGAATCTAATGTTAACAAGGGGGAAAAATAAGCCTTAAAAACTATTCTTTCATTTGCCATTTGCTTTGTCTTTAAAATGATGGGTAATATATCGAAACATAGCATAAAAAGGTAATTTTAACCAAAATTTAAATTTTTTTTATGACACACAGCGACGAAAACCGAGTATTAATAGCGTCTCATGGATAGGAATGTGTATGACTAGCACAAAAACCCTCAGAATTCCACCCTTAAAATGTGAGCGTTACCTTTAGATCTTTAGGGAATTCGGTGTATCATTATTGATACCCAGATAGTTTATACCTTTAGCTTTCTCCGAGATATGAATGAGCAATTCATGTGTATCGTATTCCGTCGTTACGGATGTGTATATGTGGTTTTGTCGCCTTTTCTGGAGCATTGGTAGTTTAAAATTATATGAGTGTACCGGTAGTATATTAAATTCTAGAACTTGTTTTTGTGATGCATCTCGAGGACGATATGAGTATTAGGACTGGCTTGATAATGATGCACTAGGATTAATCGATGTTTTAAAACTGTAAATTTTTGATGGTCACACCGATCTTGTACTATCCCAACCCCTGCCACGATCATTTTTAGTGCAGGATTCCCCTAGTACACCCCTCCGAGCCTATCCTTTTCATGGTTTTTGTAATTTTCTGGTGGATTCCAGATTATTAATAAAGAGCATTGTCACCCTTAACCAAATAGTTAAACCAAATGTGCCTTGCCATCACCTTGTTATGTACTCTACTTTTAGTACATTATTGTTTTTAACCCAAGTTAATTATTTGAGTACATGGTTGCTAAGTCCTTATCCTTGTAAATACTGTTTTGGGATGATTGGGATTTGATAACTGATTCGACCCTTTTTGCTATATATAAATATAAATAAATAAAATTATATTATAAATAATATAACAATAGTGATAATATCAATAATAGTGTTATGTTAACGGAAGTATCGTTCTCACTTAGTTATCACAAAGTTTAAAACAGGACCGGGTCGTTCTTACCAGCGAGGCTGTGCTAGAAAAATCGATACAGTCGGAGATTGGTGTTTGAAGAGAGAAATGATTTGAGAGTGTGGGAAAGTTAAATTCAAACAACAACAAAAAAAAGGTTTAAGAAAAAACCTAAAAGTTATGAAATTAGATTAGAAAAACGAAGGAAATGGGGGCCAACGGGGGGAATCCGAACAAAAGGGTCTAAAACCTTAAATCTTCAAAATTAACCCTACAAGAAATTTTCACTTCTAAACTACTCTAGGGGACTAATAACGAAGAATGAAAAAGACTAGACTGAAAACGGAGGTCGTTTGACCCAAAAACGAGTCAAGACAAAAACCGCACCCGAGCCCCGTTCTTTAAAAATCAAAAAGTTACAAAAATGACCCTACGAAAATTTTTATATTTTTCCTACGAACTATATGATTAAAGAAAATTTTCTAAAAAAGAAAAATATTTTTTTTGATAATTTTTGTATTTTTTATGAATTTTTTAAACTTTTAACTAAATTAAATTATAAAAAATACTAAACTACTTTTAAAAATTCTGAAAAATTTACCTAAAATACTTTATACTACAACTATCCTACGAAAAATGAGAAACCTAAAATTCGGCTTATAAATAAGCCGAAAATAAGCCCAAAACAGCTTATAGCTTTAAGGCCAAAAACCCCCTTATATTTCTAAGTGCCCAAGGGTCTTACATAAAAGACCCAAGGGCACAGCGGTAAGGATGGTATAAAAGAGGGGTGTATTGAGGGTTGAGACCCGGGTTCGAGTCTTGCTCACCCGGGTCACCCCTTATCTCCTCTCTTTTTTTTTGTTTTTTGGACAACTTTCAAAAAGCAAATTTGAAAGGACATGAAGACTTAATTATTTCCTAAACTAAAACCTTCTATAAAAGCTAAGAATAAGCTGAAATAGGGGCTTTTTGTTGACAGCAGCTTATATTAAGCTAAGGCAAAAAAAAACTTTTCCTTTTTGAGTTTTAAGCTAGAGTAGGCACAAGTAGAGGACTAATAAGCAAACATAACTTATCACACAAACATTAGGAACAAGAAAAACAAGCAAATGAATAAGCCCAATAAGCCAAATAATTAGCTTAAACCCTCAGCAGCACTAACTTAAAAGTTAGTACTGCTGGTTGTGGCTTTGGGCTTTAAACCCTCAATAAGCAAAAGGGGAAGGACTAATAAGCTAAGATTTGATCAAATAAGCTGAAAAGGGGTTCTAACCTATCCTAAATAAGCATTGGTGAGTTAAATTCTACAACTAAATAAGCTGGAAAGGGCTAAAGAAAAGTGGCAGAATCATTTTTTTTATACCAAGTAGCTCAAAACTAAACTGTGGGCTTTCTTTTGACACAATAAGCAAGGTGAAAAAGCAAACAAGCCAAATCAGATTAACACTTCCCCCTAGTAAGCTAAGAAAAACATAAATAAGCCAGGAAGGGCAAGTCTATAAGCACTAATCCTTAAATAAGCTATGGGGTACTAGCAACAAAAACAAGCCCTGGACATTTTTTAGCTTAAAAATAAGCACTTAAAAGGAGGTCCTAAGCTAAATGCTTGAAGGGGCTTAAACTTTGGCTTATTGGCTTTTTAGAAAAGCCAACAAGAACAGGTGTTAAGAGAAAAATAAGCAAATAAAGGGGGAGGGAAATGGACAGTTTAGCACCAGGGCAGGGTTTTAACTAGACAAAGGGCTAAAAGCATGCTTAACAATGACCACCAAATAAGCTCAAAACTAAGTTAAACAGATTGAAACATGCTCCTAGAGAGCTTGTGTACAAAAATTTAGAAGCTAAAACTAATTTAAAAGCTCTGATAAATATACTTGAAAAGAGTTGTTTTTGAAACAAAAAGATTGACCAAGTTAATTTTAACACTTTTGAAAGAGCAACTAAGGTAAACTTTGAAAGACCAAACTACTGATTTAGACACCAAACAAAGCTCAGAAAGGACTCAAAGACAACCAAAAACAATCTTAATCTAATAAGCTTGTTGAAACTGTCTTGAGATCTTAGTTTAAGAGACCACTTAAGAAAAACTTTGAAAACAAATTTTAAAACTTTGATACTCTGAAAAATAGATTAAAACAACTCTAAAATACTTTTAAAAGATTAACAACATGACCCAAATGGTTTTTAAACCATTTTGCCCCGTTTGGCACCTTATGCCAAACACCCCCTTAAGAATTTATTTATACATGTTAAGCTTAAAAATAGACTAAAGTACCAACATTTAGATCAAACAAACATATTAAAGACGAAATTAGCATAATTAAGCATAAAGAAATAGAAAATAAGCAAATTAATTAATACTGATTAGTGCATATAAGCAATGCTACAGTGGGATTTTAGCTTAAGATTTAAATGAAAAACCTTTGGTCCTGAGCTTAAAGTGTAGGTGTAAGAGCTTTATTAGCTTCTTGGGTAGATTATTGAACCAATAAACCCCCCCCCCTCTTCCAATTACTTGGCTTGTTACCCAATAAGCTTTAACAGCTTAATCCATAATGGACAGTGATTTTCTCTTCATACACAGGAATTTTTAAAAGAAACCTTGAACTTGGATTAATATAAAAAGAGTACAAAGCTTTTTAAAAAATACATAAAGAACAACAATAAGCTGAAAAATAAGCTGATGAACAGTAACCAAAACAATTTTTTTTATATTAAACTTAAAAATTCATTAAACATTTAAAAAATTACAAGGCTAAAAAAAAAACAGTATTAAAAAGACATTTTTAACATAAGGACTGAATCTACTCCCTACACCTAGTTAACTCTTTTTGTTCATCTCTCCTCTTCTTTTTTATATGCTGCCAAGGGTGTCTTCAAGCTGTGTTTGTGATGTGAGAGGAAAACACAAAAGCAATCAAAGCCTTCCATTTTTTCTTGGTCTCCAATCTATTTAATCAAAACCCTTGATTTCGTGTAGCCAATGGTAAACCATGGGATTGCCATAGTGGCAATGAGCCCATGTGGGGGGTGGGGTAAGCTGGTGGTGATGTTTTTGGATGGTTTTGAACAGTATTCGAGGAGGGGGGAGGTGACAGAGGTGGGGTATGGTGTTGGCGGGAAACAATGAAAGAGATGTACAGTAGTTTGAATATGGGGTGAGGGTTTGGGGGTTTGGCAAGTTTGGTCCCTCAAGGTGTTATAGGTGTTTGCAGTACACGTCCTTGTGGGTTATGGAAGTTTGGGGTGTTGGCAGGTTCACCCCCCAAGGGTTATATAAGTTATTACACCACAAGTCCTTGTGGTGTATAACTTTGGCTATATGGCAGACTTGGCCCTTGGGGTATCTCTTTGGGCATTTGGCAGTTTTGCCCCTTGCAATCATTTTCTCCTTTTTCCTTCATTAAATAAGTTTAGGGATTGGCAAGTTTGGCCCCTAAACTTATTTTCTTCACTTTTTGACTTTTGGATTTGCCGGGGTTGACTTTTCTACACTTGGGCTTGGACTTGACTGTATCTTTTCGACGCTCTTCCATTCTGTGTCCGGTTTTGTCGTTTTGGCTTCGTTTTTCGTCCTTTTCTTAGATATCTGTTCCTGCACAACACAATTAGCAAAACAAGCATATATTTGGCATTTTAAGTCCGTTTTTGGTTATTTTAGCTCGTTTTTAAAGGTAAAAAGTATGTGTAATTAAACACATACCAATAACATAAGATTCACCCTTACAACACAAGATCCGAAGGTTTGGTAAAATGGAAAATAAATTGATCCATGTTTATTAGAGAGAAAAGATAAGAGATGGGAAGTTGTGTGTGGTTGAGAGAAAAGAAAAAAACACACACACTCACACTTTACAAATGTGAACTTCTACCCCCTATAGAAGTATGGAGGGGGTATTTATAGTCCGGGCTATCGACTAAGCTAACTAACCCGACACGATATAAATGAAAAATGTTATTCCGGATTTAGTCACATATTTTAGGGCTAACATTCTCTCCCCCAATATGTTGGCATACGGAATTTACTTTACAATGTTCCTATCAGGTAGAAATACAGGCAACAAATAAAGTCTTCCAAAGCGCTTCCAAAGCTGAAGATGTCTTCTGGGTACTCCTTGTCTTGAAACTTGTACTCCAGCTTGGATCTTCTGTGTCTTTACTTGTACATGAACCATTGTAGTATGCATGAGTTGGATTAACTTCCCCCCAATTCATGCAGCATGTCTTGAAAAGCTTTCTTCATAGACTCTTTTTTGGCGAAGTTTCTGAATCAGCTTTCCCCAAAAACCACATTCCTATCTTGAGCAGATTTGAAAATTGATGTAGCTTGAACAATCTTCTACTTGTCCTCAAAGTGCACAACAGAATTTTGTAGAAGTCAAACCATACCAACGAGCACTGCTTCTTGTCATTAGGGCTTGGTGAATATTCGTTTGGGGGTGCATGCGAGAAATCAACAACTGTTCTTCTCACGTTTACAGAATACTTAACAAACCATTCTAAGTGAAGTAGTATACACTACTCCCCCCTGGAAGTTGACATGGTAACATCAAAGTCAATTATGTCCCGGATGTACACATTTTCCCTCATGATGGTTGCGAACTCTCGGAAGCATCATTGTCGTGTACGTCCATATACTCGAGAAGTTCTTGTCTAAGCACAAATCTTGATATACAAAGAATCATTACCTCTTGACTTCACAAACGTTAAAGGGTTGAAGCAAGAATCAAGAAACAATTGGTTATCAAGGTTCCTGTGAATGATGTCATCGAAGAACTTTGAGATTTTTGCTTAGATGTTAAAGTATCTTTGTTCTTGAAAGTATAGCACAAAAATACCGTGAGAAGTGTGATTACATTCAACCTTTAAACTCTTGGCTAACTTACCAAACTCGTATTCTGTAGGCTATTGTCGTGATCACTTGGTGAAGTAAACCCGATATATCAAACTGAAACTGAAGTAAAATCCCCCAATTTGTTCTTAATCTTGCACTATGTGAATGAGAACGGTGCAGAAGAAAATCTCTAAGTACCTTATACCTAACATCAAAAGTATAAGAAGTACAACACCTCTTGAAATTATCCACATCGACATCTGCGTGTGACACTGAGTACTACAATGTAACTCCTTTATGTGATAGTTATCCATGTCTTCATCCAACTACCTCCTTCGATACATTCTCTGGAACACTAAATAATCCAAGTGTTATTATACTGTATACGTTCAAGCAAGTCATCAATCGATAGAAAATAGAAGAAAGTCTCGATGATGAAATAGTTAGACGCCTCTGTGAAATTCAACTTTAACGCAAATAAGGGGATACCAAATCAAATCCTATGATCAATGTCATCGTATTCCGGAATCTATAGCATTTTGTCATTTAAGTGAATCTTTTCAGGATCATTTGGGATTAAGTGTTGTTGTTTGTGTGGTGTGTTGTTATGGTTGATATATGTCTTGTAAGTCTCGATTCTTGATCGTGGTGTTTGTTTGTTGTGGAATTGGTGTTTTATATCTTGTTAATGGTTTAGGTTGATGGTTTGTTAAGGTTTAACTTTGTCGTTTAAAGTTCATTGAAGTGAGATTTGTTAATGTGAAAATTAAGCAAACCTCCATCAAAAGTAAGCCAAAACGCCACCAAATAGGTAAGCAAACCGCCGCCCTTTTGTGACCAAACCGCCACCAAAAACAAAGCAAACCGCTGCCTTGTTTGTGACCAAACCGCTACCATTGTTACACCAAACCGCCACCATAAAATGATCAAACCGCCGGCAAATATAATGGCAAACCGCTGACACTATAATCTTGCTAAACGCGATGAATTTTATCAAAAACCGCTCATTATTTAGCAAACCGCCGTCAGTTTTGAACTTTTCAAACCGCTGCCATTTTTTACATTCTCAAACCGCCGCCTTGTTTTTATCAAACCGTCGCGAGACTTTAAGCAATCCGCCGTGTATAATGGCAAACCGCCGGCTAAAATTTAATTATTTTTTAATCAACTCGCCATCTAACCTGTCAAACCACCATCATATATAAGCAAACCGCCGTGACCTTTGGCAAAGGCAAACCGCTGGCTATATTTTGATTATTTTTATCAACCCGCCTTTGACTTGGTCAAACCACCACCTACTTTTCCTAAAATCACGGATCTTGTCCCCTCTTTTTGTCAAACCTCCACCAAGAACATAAGCATGATTTAAGCATAATAAGCCCAAATAAGCCGATTAGCTTCTCAAATAAGCTATAGGGGCTCAATACTAAGTGGTTAGAGGAGAATAAAACACGAAATAACAACCATATCTTCGTGAATCATCAATTTTGAGCCAAACCTCCACTTAGAACACATAAAAAGTCAACCCTTTTTAAGCTTAAAATTTGAACTAGATGCTTATGTAACTCATTAATTGGTAGCAATCTAACCTGTTTAACATGTAGATCAAGGAAAGAACAAGATTAACAACCAAATTAGCCCAAATTTTTTTGATTAGTGGGCTTTTTCCACAAAATAAGCCACGAAAATTTAAGCTTATAAACCACGAAATCAGTAGATTAACAACATGAATCCTCCTTATGCTCTGGTGCCAATTCCAAAAATGGAAAGTTTCTGCTATTTTCACTGATACCAAAGTTACTGATTCGGTAACATGCTCCTTCATCCAGTATTGGTTGGAACTTCTTGATATCGTGGTTTCTAACTGTGGCTTGAACTCGATTACCCTGCATTGAAAAAAGATATTGTAAAACACTAAATATTAAATTAGTTATACAATTTACAAATTAAGCAAACAGATTACCATTTGATCTTGCAAGACTGCATCTAAGCTCCACACCTCATTAGGTCTTTGTTTGGGGTGAGACTTCCAAATACCAATCACACGGGCCAGTATCTTAGCATCATCAAGCATTGGGTCGAGGTCACACAACTGAGTTATATTAATCTCCATTTTCTTAACTACAAAGAGAGAAAGAAACATTAATGTTTCTGATATAACTAAAATAACAATTAAATTCAAGCATTCATCAATTTCAAAATTAAAATCTTTACCAAGGGTGTATATAGATATTTGGAGAAGAAATGAAGATGAACAAATGTGAATGTAACTGTGTGAGTGACTCGTATTTATAATGAATGCGTAGGTTTTGTAATTGATTTTACTTCAAATTTAGTAGACAACTTTGGAGAGTTAATTATCATTTAAACTGATTATAATTTTGAAGAATAAGTAAAAGAGATTTCATTGGCAATTTATTGCATTCATACATGCCGAGCTTGAGTGTCATGAGCTTAGGAAAACGTAATTACTTTTTATGATGTTTGCATCTGTTGCTTAATCATACACTTGGAAATCTTGCGGTCCTACAATTGATTTACATAAACCTATGAATTCACCAACTTTATGTTGACGTTTTAAGCATGTTTTTCTTAGGTCAATAAGGCACGAGGTGCCAAGATACATTGGGGGATTACTCTTTGGAAGAGTCAGTACTAAAGATTTGGGATGTATCACATTTTGGGATATTTGTTATGAACCAAAATCTTTACTTTCGTTGTCAAACAATTTGAAGCCATGAGCTTATGTATTGAACAAGTATTTTGTTAAATCCAATGTATCTTTTTAAACGAAACGTTTAGTGGTCGTTCTCATATCTTGTGCTATTGATCTATGAAGTAACGCCCTCGGATATTCAACATTCCATTGCGACCCAGATTTGGGGGTGTTACAGATTGGTATCAGAACCAGGTCAAAAGTTTTTGTTTGGACTATAACCATTTTCAAACGTTGTTTTCACAAATGGGATTTGCACAGGATATACATACATTACTTGTTTGCATCTAGGATATATGCTTACATGATACACACTGTTTTAGCATTAGTAATTACTAAGTGCTTACATGATTGACATACGTGTATATAAATTATATTACGTATAGTCATAGGGACTTATAGATATAACATAGAGACTACTCTTATAATTAAAGCTTATAGTCATGTCATATAGATCTCTCTTATGAGTAATACTTATATAAGTTATTTTTACTTTTACAACAGTCATGTCTTCTACATCATCCGCTGTCACCTACAATTCTGTTTACACTGACTCTGAGCCCAGCAGAGCCTTTTGGGGAGCCGATGATGAGGAGGTATCTGAGGGAAGCATTCCACGGGTCATTGTATATGGATACGACGGACTCCCTATACAGCCAGTAGCCCTACCATCACCGGATTACATACCAGGCCCAGAGGATCCACAGACACCGCCAGTTCCTCAGGACGAGGATGAGCGTGAGCCTATGTTCGTACAGGCACACGATCCTGATTACGTACCAGAGCCCGTATACCCCGAGTATATACCATTAGAGGATGAGCATGTGTTCTTAGCTGAGGAGTAGCCATTACCTCCTGTTGATTCACCTACTGCTGAGTTACCCGGGTATGTTTCTGAGTCAGATCCCAAGGAGGATCCAGAGGAGTATGAGGATGATGAGACAAAGGATGGTCTGGTTGACTATCCTATGGACGGGGGAGATGATGGAGATGATGATGACGGCGATTCATCTAGGGATGACACCGATGATGAGGATGAAGACGAGGAGGATGAGGAAGACGAGGAGGAGGAGGAGCACTTAGCTCCAATCGACTCTGCCATTGTTGTACCTACTGATGAGCCTGTTTCCCTACTTGAGGGAACAGAGCCTGCTATACCACCACACTCCACTGACATTACTATTGGGGCTAGGATTACCGTCCGACCTTAAGCTTCCATATCCCTTCCACCAGAGGCAGAGGTTGAGAGACTTCTGGCCATAACTACTCCATCACCATCATCACCTATCTCACTATCACCACCCTCTGCACGGGAGCGCCTTGCTAGGTGCATGGCCCTTTCTGTACATTCATCACCACCACCTATGCCATCACCATTACCACCATCATCTGGGTGTCCAAACCAAGTTCAGACACTCAGGATAGCCTCCACTCAGGCTCTTATTGATGCAGTTACTGCCGCATTACCATCACCTCCACTACCACCATTACCACCATCTCTATACATACCACCGCCTGTTGACCATAGGGATAACATTCCCGAGTCTGAGCATCCACCTCGAAAGAGGTTGTGTTTGTCCACTCTAGGCTCCAGATATGAGATCAGAGAGAGTTCTACTGCTAGACCTACCAGACGTCAAGGGATATATTATGGGTTTGTTAGTACGATGGATGCTGAGGAGAGGCGACAGGGAGTTAGAGATGTTAGGTACGGTATTAGGGATACTTGGGTGGATCCGGCAGAGGCAGTGCCTGAGATAGCACCAGTAACCTTAGGAGAGGTCAGTGCTAGGGTTGTAGAGCTTGCTGAGGTACATGAGCATGAGACAAAGGACTTGTATTGCATTACTAGAGGGATGGCTCAGGATAGAACGGTCTGTATTATACACGAGTCGATAGGGACTCGTAACGGGTCGACTTACTTATGGGGGATAGGATGACTCTCCAGGAGACAGTATGGATGGTAGAGGAGGAGGCCTATGCTTCCCGAGAGGCTTGGGCTCACTCAATAGGATTGAGTCAGGTAACCCATCAAGAGCTTTAGACCCACCGTGATCATGTGTATGCACATGAGACACACATCCAGGCACATCAGGCCCAGCTCCAGCTGCATAGTACTCTCATCCAGATACAGCATCAAGTACACAAGACTCACTTTCACATGCATCAGACTGAGATGGCAGAGTTTTGAGATACTGACCGTAGGCGCAAGGTGCAGATGGTAGAGATGCTTAGAGTGATGAGAGATATGAGACGAGAGATGGGTGATATGCAGGCTGAGCTGTTAGCACATCGAGAGCAGCAAAGGAGAGCTAGACAGCCAGGGCCAGAGGCCAGGATTCCAGATCACCAGGATGCGTCTAGGGATGCCGATAGTCACATCTAGCAGTCTTGTTATTTTATTTTGCTAGGCTATTGTATAGGCATGTTAAGTATTAGGGGTTTTCCCTGCTAGCATAGCCTTAGATGTTTTGTATTGTATTTTATGAAATAGATGTGTTATGTGGTACTATATACCTCTCTTGTGTTGTTATCTTATCTATACATTATTATATTCTGTTAATATAGATTCAACCTTTGAACAATGATCTGGAGGTTGGATAAAGTGAAAGAGAAATTGTTCCATGTTTATTAGAGAGAAAAAGAGAAAAGATAGAAAATAGAGAGAGAGAGAGAGAGAGAGAGAGAGAAGTTGTATGTGTGTGGTTGAAAGAGAAAAAGGAACCACACACACACTCACACTTTACAATGTGAACTTCTACCCCACCATGGAAGTATGGAAGGAATATTTATAGTCCCGACATCGACTAGCTAAACTAACCCGACCCGACTATAAATGATAAATGTAATTCTAGATTAGTCACCATATTTTAGGGCTAACAATCTTCCCCTAATATGCCGACATACGGAATTACTTACAATATTCCTATCAGGTATAAGTACAACACAAATAAAGTCTTCCAAAGTGCTTCCAAAGCTGAGATGTCTTATGTGTTCTCCTGGTCTTAAACTTGTACTCCAGCTTGTCTTCAGATGTTCCTTTTACTTGTCAGGAACCATTTTTAATAGGCATGAGTTGGTCTTCAGTGCTTTAATGTGTAATCCGGGACTTAATTTAACTTTGATGTTAACTCTATGTCAACTTCAGGGGGGAAGTAGTCTATACTACTTCACTTAGTATGGTCAGTGAAGTATTCTGTATATGTGAGAAGAACAGTTGCTTATTTCTCGCATGCACCCCGGAATGAATATTCACCAAGCCCTTAATGACAAGAAGTGTGGTATAGTATGGTATAGTTGATTGTGTTTGGACTTCTACCAAAATTCGCTTGTGCCTTTGATGACAAGTAGAAAGATTGTCAAGCTACATCAATGTTTCTGAATCTGCTTAAGATGGGATGTTGGTCTTGGGGGGAAGCTGATTTCGAAACTTTGACAAAAAAGAAGTCTATTGAAGAAAGTTTTCAAGGACATGCTGCATGGATTAAGGGGAAGTTAATCTAACTCATGCATACTTCAATGTTCTGTACAAGTAATAAGACACTTGAAGATCCAAGCTAAGTATCAAGTTTCAGACCAAAGAACTAGAAGACATCTTTTGCTTTTAGATGAATTTTTTTGTTGTTGTATTTGTACCTGATAGGAACATTGTAAGTAATTCCGTATGTCCGCATATTGGGGGAAGATTGTTAGCCCTAAAATATGGTGACTAATCCGGAATTACATTTATCATTTATAGTCGGGTCGGGTTAGTTTAGCTAGTCGATGTAGCGGACTGTAAATATCTCCCTCTTACTTCCCATGGAGGGGTTAGAAAGTTCACATTGTAAAGTGTGAGTGTTGTGGTGTGGTTCCTTTTTCTCTTTCTCAAACACACACATACAACCTTCTCTCTCTCTTAATCTTTTATATCCCTCTTCCCCCCCCCCCTCCCTCCCCCCCCCCCTCTTCCTCCTTTCTATCCCCCTTCCCCCCCTCCATCATTTTCTTCCTCTCTTTTCTCTCTTTTCTCTCTTTTCTCTCTAATAAACATGTCTTAATTTTTCTTTCACTTAATCCAAACTCTGGATCATTGTTTAAAGGGTGAATCTATACTAACAATTGGTACTAGAGCATAGGGGGAATTCGTGTTGTTAATCTACTGATTTCGTGGTTAATAAGCTTAAGTTTTCGTGGCTTATTTTGAATAAAAAGGCCATGGATCAAAAAAAATTTAGGCTTATTGGGTTGTTAATCTTGTTCTTTCCTTGATCTACATGTTAAACAGGTTAGATTGCAACAATTTCATGAGTTAGATTAACTTCCCCCAATCCATGTAGCATGTCTTGAAAAGCTTTCTTCATAGACTCTTTTTTGTTGAAGTTTCTGTATCAGCTTCCCCCCAAACCAACCATTCCCTATCTTATCGCAGTGATTCTTGAAACATTGACTTTGTAGCTTGAACAATCTTCTTTACTTGTCATCACAAATAATGCACAACGAATTTTCGTTAAGAGAAAAAGAAAGGAAGTCACACAAACCACACACCAACTAGTACCATACTATTCACTGCTTCTTGTCGTATTAGGCTTGGTGAATATTAGTTCGGGGGGTGTGCATACGGAGAATGAGCAACTGTTCTTCTCCACGTATGCAAGCATTATTCACTAAAACCATACTAAGTGAAAGTAGGTTTAAAGTAGTATTTAATGGTATAAAAAATTACCATACTACTTCCCTGGTGGCCCTGGGGGGGGGGGGAAGAAATGTTGATCCTAGTAACTTCAAAGTAAAATTATTAAAGTCCTTAGATGTACACATTTTCCCCCGTGATGGTTGCGAACTCTCGGGTTGCATCATTTTCGGTGTACGTCCAATATACTCAGAAGTCTTGTCATAATTCACAAGTCTTGATATACAAAAGAATCCTTTACCCTCTTTGACTTTACACCGACTATAAATGATAAATGTAATTCTAGATTAGTCACCATATTTTAGGGCTAACAATCTTCCCCTAATATGCCGACATACGGAATTACTTACAATATTCCTATCAGGTATAAGTACAACACAAATAAAGTCTTCCAAAGTGCTTCCAAAGCTGAAGATGTCTTCTGAGTTCTCCTGGTCTTAAAACTTGTACTCCAGCTTGGATCTTCAGTGTCTTTAATGTGTACATCCGGGACTTAATTTACTTTGATGTTACTATGTCAACTTCCAGGGGGAAGTAGTCTATACTACTTCACTTAGTATGGTCAGTGAAGTATTCTGTATATGTGAGAAGAACAGTTGCTTATTTCTCGCATGCACCCCGGAATGAATATTCACCAAGCCCTAATGACAAGAAGTAGTGGTATAGTATGGTATAGTTGATGTGGTTTGACTTCTACAAAATTCCGCTGTGCACTTTGATGACAAGTAGAAGATTGTTCAAGCTACATCAATGTTTCAGAATCTGCTTAAGATAGGGATGTTGGTTTGGGGGGAAGCTGATTTAGAAACTTTGACAAAAAAGAGTCTATGAAGAAAGCTTTTCAAGACATGCTGCATGGATTAGGGGGAAGTTAATCCAACTCATGCATACTACAATGGTTCCTGTACAAGTAAAGACACTGAAGATCCAAGCTAGAGTACACGTTTCAAGACCAAGAGAACTCAGAAGACATCTTTTGCTTTAGAAGAATTTATTTGTGTTGTATTTGTACCTGATAGGAACATTGTAAGTAATTCCGTATGTCCGCATATTGGGGGAAGATTTCCTAAATTCGGTCATATGCCCAAAGTCGGTCATATGCCCACCTGATGCGCGGATCGACCTAAAATAGCAAAACCGCCATCTAAAATATCAAACTACCGTGTTTCAAATTTAACCAAACCGCCGACATTCCTGTCAAAACCGCCACCTATGGCAAACCACAGCCTAGGGCAAATCGCCGCCTAGGGCAAATCGCCGCCTAGGGCAAACCGCCGCCTAGGGCAAACCGCCGCCTAGGGTAAACCGCTGCCTAGGGAAAACCGCCGCCTAGGGCAAACCGCCGCCTAGGGCAAACCCGCCGCCTAGGCCAAACCACCGCCTTGGGCAACCCGCCACCTAGGGCAACCCGCCATGGATTTTTAAATTGGGCAGAGTAACATATCTTTTTGCTCAATAAAATAATTAACTCGCCGTGTACCTAAGCAATCCGCCGCCAAACTTGGCAAACCGCCACCAAGAAAAATGGTAAACCGCCACCATAAAAGGTCAAACCGCCGGCTAATATTTTGATTATTTTATTCAACCCGCCTTTGACTTGGTCAAACCGCCACCTACTTTTCGTTAAAACACGGATCTTGTCCCCTCTTTATGTCAAACCGGCACCAGGAACATATTATTATAATCAACCCGCCACCTTGAACATTAAGCTTGAAATAAGCAATTTTTAACCAAATAAGCTATTTAACCATGCAAATGAGCTTTAGATGCTTATAACTAAGTTGGTGATCGAAGATTAAGCACACAATAACACGATTTTCCTTGTGGATCATCATAAAAGAACCAAACCGCCACCAAGAACACACAAAAAATAAAACCTTTTTAAGCTTATAATTCCATCTTGATGCTTGTGTAACTCTTGAAATTGTAGCAATCTAACCTGTTTAACATGTAGATCAAGGAAAGAACAAGATTAACAACCCAATAAGCCTAAAAAAATTTGAGACGTGGGCTTTTTCCATAAAATAAGCCACGAAAATTTAAGCTTATACACTATGTAATCAGTAGTTAAACAACATGGATTCCCCTTATGCTCTGGTGCCAATTGTTAGTATAGATTCACCCTTTGAACAATGATCCGAAGGTTGGATAAAGTAAAAGAGAAATTGTTCCATGTTTATTAGAGAGAAAAGAGATAGAAAAGATAGAAAAGATAGAGAGAGAGAGAGAGAGAGAAGTTGTATGTGTGTGGTTGAAAGAGAAAAAGGAACTACACACACACTCACACTTTACAATGTGAACTTCTACCCCTCCATGGAAGTATGGAGGGAGTATTTATAGTCTCGACATCGACTAGCTAAACTAACCCGACCCGACTATAAATGATAAATGTAATTCTGGATTAGTCACCATATGTTAGGGCTAACATATTCCGTCATGATTATAACCTCACATTTTTGTCTTTTGTAATCTAGACAAATCATGGCACCTACGACCAAACGAGGACAAAATACCCCTCCTAACAACACCAACTCTAACAACATGACTCCAGAATCCGTTCAAACTATGAATGATCAAGATCTTCAGCGAAACTCCACCAATGGAGATGGGAGCCATAGTTCACATAGGAATAACCGAAGGAATGTGCAAACTGTGCGTCCTTGTTTCTACGCTGACTTCATGAAGTGTCAACCTTTGAACTTCAAAGGGACTGAAGGTGTTGTCAGTTTGACTTGATGGATTGAGAAGCTGGAGTCAGTTTTCAATATCAGTGGTTGTGCTATTAAGAATGAGGTAAAGTTTGCCACCTGCACACTGTTAAGGGCTGCTCTGACTTGGTGGAATTCAAATAAAGGATAGGTTTATAACTTAACCTCACATCGATAAAATAAACGATCTATTCTTCTCAGGCTAGAGCTGCTTACAAGAACAATCAATGATTTTTAGCGCAAGAAAAAGGATAGTGGACGTTTCATGCGCTTTACCCTTACGTTAGAAGAGAAGTCCTCTAACATATGTGTTTTACCAAAAAGTTGAACAACAATTTTTTCAAGAATTTAATCGTATGACAAATTCCTTAATCTTTCAAAATTGTATGTTCCAACACTCCCATCCCTCACAATGTTTCAAAGACAACAAATTTCTCCAATTGGTCCTATTCCTCGAGGGGAGTTTTTTTCGAAAAAGCAAAGTTTTAATGTTCTTTGGATAAATCATCAACGACCATTCTAAAGTATCAAACATTATCAAAATGTTCCAAACCATTCATAGCTAATAATATTTTCTCCACAGAAATTTCAGACATATTTAAAGTCACAGAAGTATTTCAAAAACTAAGTGTTTTTTATTATTTAAAATAAGGTGGAGGAAAATGATTTAATAATATGATCTAATCGACTCACTTGTCTAAACAGAAAGAAATTGAGCCATATTATTAAGAAAAAAGAGAGAAAAAGAGAAGAGATAGAAAAAAGAAGAAAGGAGTGTTTGTGTATGTATGTGGTTTAATAGAGAAAAGGAACCACACACACACTCACACTTACAAAATGTGAACTTCTACCCCTCCATGGAAGTAGGAGGGGGTATTTATAGTCCCCGATATCGACAAGGCTAAACTAACCCGACTCGGCTATAGAATATAAATGTAATTCCCGGATTAATCACCATAATTTTAGGGCTAACAATCTTCCCCCAATATGCGGTACATAATCGGAATTACTTACTATGTTTCCTATCAGGTACAAATACAACCAAAATAAAGTCTTCCCAAAGGCACTTCCAAAAGCTGAAATCGTCTTGTGAGAATCTCTTGGTCTTGAAACCTGTATTCCCCAACTTGGATCTTCATTGTCCTTACTTGTAAAGGAACCATTTAGTATGCATAACTGGATTAACTTCCCGCCAATCCATACTGCATGTCTTAAAAAGCTCACTCTCTTCATTCAACTCCTTTTTTGGCAAAGTTTTCTGAATTAGCTTCCCCCCCCAAACCAACACCCTATCTTAAGCAGATTCTGAAACATTGATGTAGCTTGAACAATCTTCTACTTGTCATCAAAGTGCACAACGGAATTTTGTAGAAGTCAAACCACACCAACGACCACTGCTTCTTGTCATCAGGGCTTGGTGAATATTCGTTCAGGGGTGCATGCGAGAAATCAGCAACTGTTCTTCTCACGTTTGCATAATACTTCATAAACCATACTAAACATTTTAGGGCTAACAAACTTCCCCCTGGAAGTTGACATGGTAACATCAAGGTCAATTAAATCCCAGATGTACACAACCATGTTGAACGAACAATCGTTACCACAAAAGTTTTAGTGTAACGCCGTAGATACTTCAACCTACATCCTTAACCGAATCCTAATTAGAGCCATATTAGGAAAAACACTTTACGAACTATTAAGAGGTAGGAACGTAACTCTTGAACGTTTACTGTGTGATTGTGGGAGGAGGCTATTTCAAAGTGTTTGGAAGCAAGTGCTTTATTCTAAACACCAAATACTATCTCATAAAGTTTGACCCAAAGTCATATGAATGTGTCTTTCTAGGTTATTCCCAAAATAGAAATGCCTACGTTATCTTTAATAAACACACTAGGAAAATCAAAGAATCTCTCAAAATGTAACATTCGATGAAGCTCCCCCACCATCTTAAACATCACCCTTGGTGGATGATGACTTAGATAAAGATCAAGCAATTAAGATTTTCAAAAAGAAAGTTTTAGAAAATGACATTAAGGATGAAACTTTAGAATAAAGAAATTGGACATCAATTAAAGGAATTATAAAAACATCCTTTAGAAAATGTCATAGGAAACCTTAACCAAAAACCCTTAGGTATCAAGCCAAAACCTGTAACATTTCTCAATTTCAGGTCATTTTACGACCTATATTCATCACTATTTATTTTAGTCCGATACGCGTTTACTTTTAATTTAACTTTCAAGCTAAATCGCGTAGACTAGAAATAATCATTGAATGTAAACGGTCACCAAATAAATTAAGGTTTACGTCAAGCAAGTGTTAGGTAATTAATAGGAAGATAATTATTGACTTTGCACGTTTTATTTTTATTGGTCACGTAAAAGGCTTACGTTTCACAATAAAATACGTTTAGACACACTCCAGAAATACCTAGAGTTACCCAGACTCAAACCAATAACCACTTTTAAACCTTAAACACAAAAATATTCAATTCTCGTGTTAATAACCCATTGTGGCCGAATAGGGGTAAACAAAAACCATAACACTGATACTTTACACATCTAGTACAAACAATAGCTTAGAAAATGGAATGTACTTAGAACTAATAGACCCTTTTGAAAAAACAACACATAATCTCCTTTTAATCCAAGCCCCTACTCGTCCTACATGCCTAAACCACTAGAAAATCACACTAATAAACATGTACATCAAGATTTATTTAAAACCATGTCCCTTAATGTTCCTATTACCCTTAAATACACAATGGATAATATCCATTTGATCCTTTTGCCCTCTTATACCCGCCTCGGCAAGCAAAGCACCACAACACTAACCCCATAAGATTTTCAAATCTTAAGAATATCTTGTATCTTTATCTTGTAATTAAGAGTTGTACTAGGAAGGTATTATCAATACCATTTGAGATTAACTAGAATCCTCAAAACCACCACTTAGGGCTCGGTTTGGCTTTGGATTAGAAACTAGGAAAACTAACTAACCTTAAGCCTATATAAACCCACTCATATTGGCACTTAACACTTCTTGAAAACTCCTAAGCACTCTCTCAAACAAAACCATCCTTATTTCTCCTCTTTGATTTCGGATCATACCATAACCGAACCCAAACAATTCGTCACATACACATCTAAGCTCACTCGAACAATAAGTTTACTCAGGTCTTCATACAAGGTCATAAGAGGGTACACGAGTCAAGATTGGGTTAATTGATAAGCTTTGAAGCTTAGGGTTGATATACATTCGGGTATAACTCATCGGGTTGCCATCCTACTCGTTCCAATACACATTCAAGAAGCTAGGACCATTGTAAGTAGAGTGCTAACCCGTGTACATTCATACCTTATTCATTTTCTTCTTGTCTAGACGTAAGGGTCACGGTTAACTTGTGCTTAACAAGTTAACGTGAGCATGAAAGTGCATGGTTCGACCCATGCATGGTTCACGCACTTATTATACGTGTATATGATCTTGTGTGGTGCTAAAATGAGTAACATATATAAAACGAGGCTTAACAAGACTAGAGTTACATGTTTTCATTTAAAAACGAATTGCACGAAACCTATACGTAAACACTTCACGTAAACTTGATAGTTTGGCTTGGGAAAGAGTATACAAATTAATTAGACGATTGCATGTGATATACGAACCATTTGTGTTGCTAAGCGCGTGATTTTGATTGCTAGGAACTATTAACGATCTTATATCACAGCTAAGCTAAGCGACCACTAACGGCCCTTGTTAGACGCCTTAATAGTCCATTTAACAGGACGGCAATGGACCAACAGTCCCGATAGTTGGCCCCATAAGACTTATTAATAAGCTCACTTAAGCTTATTGAAGAGTTAAAGGGCTTATTTAACTCGTTTAATAGAAGACACACACTTGATAAACCTAATCGGGACACCAAATGAGCATAACACCCACTAGCAATGGCCCAAGTAGCCAGCCCAACAGTCAAATAAGCTTTAACAGCTTATTGAAGAGCTAAATCAAAAAGTTAAGGCTTGTTGGAAGTTAAAAGTGCTAATGGACCTTAATAGAACAAGCTCAAAGGCTTAGAATGCTTAACGAGCTCTTAATGGGCCCAAAAGCCCATAACGAGCATAATTTGCTTATAAATAATCGAACTGTGAAAACACCTAAAACAGATCCCCATGTGCTTAATGAAACTAAGAAAAATAAGTACTATCATGTGTAAACCTTTTTTGGACCTATTCGGATTGAGCTAAATGGGGCTAACGGGCCCAATAAGCACAAATTAAGGGTCTCAACCCGAGCTTAATATTAAGCCGAGACAGATTCATATAAGCTTCTATAATCCAAATGAGAACTTATGCGCTTTTAGAATCTTAATTGGACCATTAAATTGCTTAATGGACTTTAACAAGCCCACTAAGCCTAATAAGCCAAAATAAGCTCATCCGAGCTTATTTATAAGCTGCCACAGCTTGTGTAGCTTGTTGGAGTCTAATAAAACCTATTGTCACTTATAGAACTTAATTGGGCTTAAAATGTGATTTTTACAAGTTAAGAGACTAAAAATGTCAAATTGTAAACTTATGGGTTAAAACTATCAAAACTGAATTTATAAAGTTTAGGGACTGTTTTGTCACTTCTGAAACTTAAGGGACTGTTTTGAAAGTATAAGGACCTAAAGTGTAATTTTTGTAAAGTTAAAGGACTAAAGGTGTAAATGTAGAAACCTAAGGGTTTAAAATGTAAATATTATATTTTCATAAACATAGGGACTGTTTTTGTAAATATAGAAAAACCTAAGGGTATTTTATGAACGAAAGTGATTTTAATAAACACTTAGCGAATCGGACAAGTTATAATATTTATCGGATATTATACAAATTAAAACACACTTAATAATTCTGTAATATTTATTAATAACGTTTATGCATATACGTGAACTTGTGTAAGCTGTAACCTTCCCAAGAGCCATCCAAAGGTAAAGACAAATAAATGAACATGTTGCACACCACACAAGATGATAACAATAGAAATAAACTAGCAATTAATTGTAGTTTAAAGCATTAAGTCGTTAGCCATTGAAACCCAATATACTAAAACTTGCCGTATTTACTTAGGTATTGACGTGTGATTTCATTTGCCATACTAAGTATATTATCAATTTAGAGACTACCATACTAAGGTGAGTACATAGCCCCATGCTTACAATAATTTAAATGTTTTATCACTTAAGGGTGAGAACATGCTTTGAGCTTTTAAAAAAGGACAAATAAAAAGGCTTAAAAGCATATAGAAATTATTATAGGTATAGAAAGTAGATTGGGGTACAAATTTGCTTAACAACTTTTTGTCACAGTACCAATTAGACGCAAGGTGTCATTAAAAAACGTATGAATACGTGTTTGCCCTAAGGAGCGATAATAACCGAGTAAGCCCTTTAACATGAACAGCCATTACTAGACTTGTAAGCGCGAGTGTTATGAATAGATCTATTTGGGGATTGACCGACCTCAGTTTGGGTGAGTAAGCGCCTCCACTTGCCGGATTGCCGACAACAAACGTATACTTACCATGTCGGATTTGGATGTTGCGGGTTAGAATAACCATTCAAGGGCAAAATATGTGGCAATTTATTGCATCATCACATGTCAGCTTCAGTTTCATGAGCTTAGGAAAACGTAATTACTCTTAATTGATGTTTTTGCATCTGTTTCTCTTAACATAAAACACTTGGAATCTTGCGGTCTACAATCGATACTTACCTAAAACCTATGAATTCACCAACTTTATGTTGACGTTTTAAGCATGTTTTTCTCTGGTCAATAAGGCACGAGGTGCCCAGATACATTGGGGGTTACTCTTTGGAGAGAGTCAATACTAAAGATTTGGGTCGTGTTACATTTTGGGAATATTTGTTATAAACCGGAATCTTTACTTATATTGTCGAACAATTTGAAGCCATGAGCTTATGTAATGAACAAGTATTATTGTTAATCCAATGTACTTTTTTAAAAAACGACCTGTTTTAGTGATCGATCTCAATATCTTGTGCTATTGATCCTATGAAGTAACGCCCTACGATATTCAATATTCCTGCTGCAAAACTCAGATTTGGAGGAGTTACAGAGTGGTAATCAGATCCAATGTATAGAGAACCAGGTCAAACGTTTTTGGTCTGGACCTATAACCATTTTTCCCAAAACACATGCATTCACAAAGGGGTTTGCACAGGACACAACATACATTACTGTTTGCAATCTAGCATATATACTATACTGACATACAAACTGTATTTAGAATTAGTAGTTTACTAAGTCATGCATGATTGATATACGATATATAAATTATATTAACGAATATTACTATAAAGTCTAAAAATTAATACTTAATAAACTAATTTTTGTTTTTTTACCACAGTCATGTCTTCTGCATCATCTAACGGTACCTACACTTCTGTCTACAAACAACCGATTCTGAGTCAGGAGGGTATTTTGGGGAGCTGACGAGGAGCTGTCAGACGGTGGTCCTCCACGAGTCATCGTATACAGATACAATGGACTCCCTATGCAGTCAGTAGCCCCACCATCACCGGATTACATACCAGGCCCTAAGGAGCCACAGACACCACCGGTACCACAAGACGAGGATGAGCTTGGGCCTATGATCAACAACCACATGCATCCTGACTATGTGCCAAAGCACTATGTACCCTGAGTATAAAACCATTGGAAGGTATGAGCTGTGATTCCGCTGAGGGCAGCCATTAACCATCCTGAGCTGTTTCAACCTACGGCTGAGTCCACCAGGATAAGTTATTGACTGTCGAATCTAGAAAGGATTCCAAAGTTAGTGATAAGATGATGAGAACGAAGGATGGTCCTGTTTGATATCCTATGGACGGGGAGAGGATGAGAAGAAGATGACGGCGATGACGGCGATTCACCCGGGATAAAACGCATGATGATGAGATGAGAGGAAGAGGTATGAAGATAGGGAGGAGAGGAGGAGCAACATAGGCTCCGCCGACACTACTATTGTTGTACTACTGTTGTAAGCTTGTTTTCCACCTGGAGGGAACATAGCCTGTTACACCACCACCCTTCACTAACATTACTACCACTGGCGAGCTTATGAAAATGTCCCGGCATCAGCTTCCATATCCCTTTCCACCAAGGCAAGGTTGAGAGACTTCTAAGCCATACTTACCTACTCCACCCACCATCACACTTATCTTCACTAAACACCACCCTCTGCCTCATGCAGGGAGGCGCCTTGCTAGTCCGTCCCCATCTGCACATTCATCACCACCACCTGTGTCATCACCATTACTACAATCATCTGGGTGTCCAACCCAAATCCGACACTCAGGATAAGCCTACCACCTATGGCCTTGTTGATGCCGGTTACACCGCATTACCATCACCTCCACTACTACCACTATCACCATCTCTATACATACCACCACCTGTTGACCGTAAGGATGATATTCCCGAGTCTGAGCGGCCACCTAGCAAGAGGTCGTGTTTGTTTGCTCTAGGCCCTAAGTATGAGGTCGGGGAGAGTTCTACTGCTAGACCTACCAGAGGTCGAGTGGGTAACAAGGGTTGTCAGCACCTTAAGATGCTGAAGCAAAAACGACGAGGATTAGAGAGGTTAGGTATGGTATTATAGGGATACTTGGGTGGATCCCTCAGAGGGCAGTTCCTGAGATAGTACATATGACATTGAGAGAGTTCAATCATGTGGTTACAGAGCTTGCTGAGACTCCATGAGCAATGATACAAAGACAGATTGCTCTACTAAGGATGCTTAGTATAGTATGACACGCATATCATAAGCGAGTCACTATGGACTCACAGCGGTACAACTTGCAGTATGGAGGATAGGATAGGAGAAAGCTACTGGAATGTGGAGGAGGATGCCTATGCTTCCCAGAGCTTGGCTCATTCGTAGGATTGAGAGTCTGCAGTCCATTATAAGCTACAGACCTAAACCAGAGCAGGAGTAATGCACACGAGTCCCCAAATCTCTAGGCACATCAGACACAGCACAACAGCCGGGTATTCTCTATATTCAGACACAGCAACCAGGTACATGAGAATCGGCTCCCAGATCAGCCGATTGGATGGCAAGAATCGCGAGAGACTGACCATAGACGTAAGGCACATATGGTAGAGATTCTACGAGTGATGAGAGACATGAGACGAGAGATGGGTGACATGCAGGCCGAGTTGTTAGCACTGCGAGAGCAGCGGAGGAGAGCTAGACAGCCAGGATCAGATGCTAGAGTTCTAGATCACCAGGATGCTTCTAGAGATGTCGATAGTCACATCTAGTGGTTTATGTCATTTTACTTTGCTAGGCAGTTGTCAGGCATGTTAAGTATTAGGGGTTCTCCCTGCTAGCATAGTCTTAGATCTTTTGTATTGTATTTTGTGTACCAAAAACTATTTCATGTAAAATTTTCCAAGTTATGAATAAAATAGATGTGTTATGTTGTACTATATACCTCTCTTGTGTTGTTGTCTCATCTGTAAATTATTGTATATCTTGTCATGACCTCACGTTTTGTCTCTTGTGATTTAGACGAATCATGGCACATGTGACAAGACGAGGACCGAATACCCCTCCTAACAACACCAACCCAAACAACATGACTCTAGAATCCGTTCAAGCTATGATTGATCAAGCTCTTCTGCGAAACTCCACCAATGGAGACGGAAGCCACATTACCACAGGGATAACCAAATAATGACAAACTACACGCCCTTGTTTCTACGATGACTTCATGAAATGTCAACCTTTGAACTTCAAAGGAAACGAAGGCGTTGTCGGTTTAACCCGGTAGATTAAAAAGATGGAATCAGTTTTCAATATCAGTGGTTGTGCTATTGAAAAATCAGGTTAAGTTTGCCACCTGCACTCTGTTAGGGGCTGCTTTGACTTGGTGGAATGGTTTTAGATAAAACCTTAGGTCCTTGCATATTTTAGGTCCCGAGGCATATGCAATGACTTGGGAAGGACTCAAGAAGAAAATGACGGACAAGTATTGTCCACTGGGTGAGATCCAGAAACTAGAAATTGAGTTGTGGAACCTAAAGGTCAAAGGGAACGATGTTCCAGCATACACTGAACGTTTCCAAGAGCTAACCCTGATATGTACCAAGTTTTGTGCTAATGAAACTGAGAAGATCAACAAGTACATCCGTGGACTTCCTGATAACATCTATGGGAATGTGAAGTCTTCCAAGCCCAAGACGTTAGATGAGACGATTGAGTTGGCCAACGACTTGATGGATCAGAAACTCCGTACCTATGCGGAAAAATCTGATAATAAGAGGAAGGCGGATGATTCATCCAGAAACAACCATGGACACCAACAACAACCCTTCAAGAAGCAGAATGTAGCCAAGGTCTACAATATGGGGACTGGTGAGAAGAAACCCTATAGGGGAAACTTGCCCAAGTGCACCAAGTGCCATTTTCACCACAATGGCCCGTGCACCCAGAAGTGCCATAAGTGCAACAAGGTTGGGCACTTTGCCCGCGATTGCAAGAGTACTGGCAACACAAACGTTGCTAATACTCAGAAGGGCAATTGGGCAGCTCCCAAGGGGAATGGTTGTTTTGAGTGTGGAGCACCAGTGCATTTCAAAAGAGATTGTCCTAAGTTAAAGAATAAGGATGGAGGGAATAGGAATGCACAAGGCTGGGTTTATGCAGTTGGGAATACAGATAAGAGAGGCAATGCATCAGGAAACCCGAACTCTAATGTCGTCACGGGTACGTTCCTCTTAAACAACCACTATGAATATATCTTATTCGACACTAGTGCTAATAGAAGTTTTATATCTACTGCATTTAGTTCCCTGATTAACATCGCCCCAACTCTATTAAATAATAGTTATGATGTCGAATTAGCTAATGGGAAAATAGTCGGTATAGACACTATTATACGAGGTTGCACTCTAAATTTCTTAAGCCATCCATTCAACATAGATCTAATGCCTGTGGAATTGGGTAGTTTCGACGTCATTATCGGTATGGACTGGTTAAGAAGATGTCATGTCATGATCTTGTGCGATGAGAAACTTGTTCGAGTTCCCTATGGAAATGAAACCTTGACTTTCCGTGGTAAAGAGTGTAACAACGGGAGAGAATCTCGGTTGACAGTTATCTCATGCTCAAATGCTCAAGAGTACATGGCGAAAGGATGCCAGATCTTTTTGGCGCAGATATCCGCCAAGAAAGAGGAGGACAAGTCGAAAGGAAAACAAATTAAGGACGTACCAATCGTCCAAGATTTTCCTGAATTATTTCCCGAGGACTTGCTAGGTCTCCCTCCGACTCGACCAGTGGAATTTTAGATCGACCTGATTCTAGGAGCCGCACCCGTAGCCCGAGCACCGTATCGATTGGCACCGTCTGAAATGAAGGAATTGTCAGAACAATTACAGGAGCTTTCCGACAAGGGCTTCATAAGACCTAGTTCCTCACCTTGGGGAGCCCCGGTCTTATTCGTCAAAAAGAAGGATAGGTCATTCAGGATGTGCATCGACTACCATGAGTTGAATAAGCTGACAGTGAAGAATCGTTATCCACTCCCGAGGATCGACGATTTATTTGATCAACTCCAAGGATCCAGTATTTATTCGAAGATAGATCTGAGATCGGGTTATCACCATCTTAGAGTACGAGAGCAAGACATTCTAAAAAAGGCATTCCAAACACGGTATGGACATTACAAGTTTTAGGTCATGCCATTCAGACTGACAAATGCACCTGCGGTATTCATGGACCTCATGAACTGAGTGTGCAAGCCTTACTTGGATAAGTTTGTAATTGTCTTCATTGATGACATACATATTTATTTAAAGGACAAGAAGGAACACGAAGAACATCTTAAGGCAATTTTGGAATTGCTTAAGAAAGAGAAGTTGTATACTAAGTTCTCAAAATGTGAATTTTGGATTCCGAAGGTACACTTCCTTGGTCATGTCATTGATAGCAGAGGTATTCATATGGATCCAGCCAAGATAGAATCTATCAAAGATTGGGCATCTCCTAAGACACCAACAGAGATCCACTAGTTTTTAGGTCTTGTTGGGTACTATCGAAGGTTCATCGAGGGATTTTTGAAAATTGATAAACCAATGACAAAGCTTATGCAGAAAGGAATCAAATTTGATTGGGGTGAAAAGGAAGAGAACACATTTCAGTTAATAAAGCAGAAGTTATGCATTGCGCGAATTCTGGCATTACCTGAAGGAAGCGAAGGCTTTATGGTGTATTGTGATGCTTCACACAAAGGCTTAGGCACTGTGTTGATGCAGAGAGAGAAGGTAATTGCCTATTCTTCTCGATAGTTAAAAGTTCATGAGAAGAACTACACCACTCATGATCTAGAACTTGGATTGGTAGTATTTGCTCTAACAATATAGAGACATTATCTATATGGAACCAAATGCACCGTATTCACCGACCATAAAAGTCTACAACACATTCTCGATCAAAAGGAGCTTAACATGAGGCAACGCCGTTGGCTAGAATTGCTAAGTGATTACGATTGTGACATTTGTTATCACCCAGGGAAAGCAAACGTAGTGGCCGATGCATTGAGCCATAAGGAACGGATTGAGCCATTGCGGGTTTGAGCCTTAGTTATGACTATTGGCTTGGATCTTCCGAAACGAATATTAGAAGCTCAGATCGAAGCCCAGAAACCAGAGAATCTTGTGAATTAAGACGTAGGCGGTATGATCAGAAAGGACATACCTAAGGAAAGGATGAAACCACGCGCCGATGGAACTCTATGTTTACATGGCAGGAGTTGGTTACCTTGCTATGGAGACTTAAGGTCCGTGATTATGCACGAATCCCACAAGTTAAAATACTCTATCTATCCAGGTTCTGAAAAGATGTACCAAGATATGAAGAAACTATATTGGTGGCCAAACATAAAGGCTGACATCGCCACTTATGTTAGCAAGTGCTTGACGTGTGTGGGGGTCAAGGGTGAACATCAAAGGCCATTAGGATTGTTAGTACAACCAACAATACCCGAGTGGAAATGGGATAATATCACAATAGATTTTATCACCAAACTTCCTAAGTCGTCACACGGTTTCGACACCATCTGGGTGATTGTGGATCGACTTACAAAATCTGCTCACTTCTTGCCAATAAGGGAGAATGATCCATTGAACAAGTTGGCAAGGTTGTACTTGAACAGGATAGTAGCAAGACACAGGATACCTGCTTCGATTATCTGTGATCGTGATAGAAGATTCACATCTAATTTTTAGAAATCATTTCAGAGAGCTTTGGGTACAGATATAAGCATGAGCACTGCGTATCATCTAGAAACTGACGGCCAGAGCAAGAGGACTATTCAAACTCTCAAGGATATGCTACGCGCTTATGTGATTGACTTTGGAAAAGGCTCGGTTAAGCATTTACCATTGGCCGAGTTTTCACACAACAACAGTTATCACGCTAGCATAAAGGTCGCACCTTATGAGGCACTGTACGATCTAAAATGTCGATCACCGGTGTGCTAGGCCGAAGTTGGAGAAGCCCAACTAACTGGTCTGGAATTGATCCAAGAAACAACGTAAAAGATCATCCTGATCAAGTAGAGGATGCAAGCTGCTCAGGATCGACAAAAGAGCTACGCTGATCAGAAGTGAAAGCCGATGGAGTTTGAATTTAGGGATAGGGTTATGCTCAAGGTCTCACCTTGGAAAGGGGTTGTACGATTCGGTAAGCGGGGCGAGCTGAATCCGAGATACGTCGGACCTTTCAAGGTGTTAGCTAAAGTTGGGAAAGTTGCCAACAAGCTGGAACTTCCCCAAGAGTTGAGCAGAGTTCATCATACCTTCCATGTGTCTAATCTGAAGAATTGTTATGCAGACAAACCATTAGTCATGCCGCTAGAAGGAATTCAGGTTGACGATAAGCTCTAGTTTATGGAAGAGCCCGTTGAAATCATGGAACAGGAGATCAAACGATTGAAGCGAAGCCAGATACCATTGGTTAAGGTTCGCTAGAACTTTAGGAGAGGTCCTGAGTTTACGTGGGAACGTGAAGATTCATTCAAACAAAAATACCCACAACTTTTCACAAACCGGGCTTCGTTATCCACTACAAGGTCTTAAGCTTTGAGGACAAAGCTCTTTTAACGGGTGGAGACTGTATCATTTCTCAATTTCAGGTCATTTTACGACTCCTATTATTCTTCACTAATTCTTTTGGTCTGATACGCGTTTACTTTAATGTTTACTTTTAAGCTAAATCGCGTAGACTAGAAATAATCAATTAATGTAAACGGTCATCAAATAAATTAAGGTTTACATCAACCATGTAAGAAATAATTATTAAGAAGATAATTATGTACGATAACGGTTTAAAGCTTGTTTTGATATAACATTGCGAATGGTACATTATAGGAATAATTTTTTTGTACTTTGTAATAAGGATATGATGATATTGACTTGACATATTGTGATGTTTGCTTGACATATATGAAGACAGGATTGCCATAGATAGGTTGCGTGAGCTCGTCTACTTTAGTTATGCAAATTACATTATATATTGAGATATTGACAATGCAAGTAATGTAATAAAGCGAAAAATTTCCCCATATAATTGTGATCATAGTAAAATAGGTTGATGAAAATTCTTGGGTTGTTATAGTCTCCACCCCTTACAGAAATCTCGTCCCGAGATTTAATTGAAAGTTATAGTGATATAGATGTAGGTACTAGGCATGAATTTGATTTTTATGTTAGGTTAATCAAGGTCACAAGTCCACGTGTGTGATGCATTTATAATTATGTTGCGCACCATAATTATAATTACCTCCTTTCACACGTCTACTTATTTTCAAGATCACACCTCTTGATGACAGCCAATAGAATTTCTTCAGATTCTGATAGAACCTGGGTGGATGAAATACTTTGATTTACGGAACCTGTGGGTTATGGGCCTACCATGCTTCTGCTGCGCTACTGTGATCGTAAAGAATCGTTATTCATTAACCTTTAAAAGTCAACATCGAATAAGAATGCTATCACAAGTCTTTGTCAAAATTTTCATACCTAGTGGTATTGAAATCATTTGACATTGTATAGATTCTTATGTTGCAGAATATAACAGAGAATTTTAGAATACGGAGATCATGGAATGAGTGATGTCAAGGAATGATTATGAATTTGTAAGAGGGTTGCTAATCATGTGAGATACAGATTCTTGGAATGAACAGATGATGAAGGTAATAATGATAATGATTAAGGAATTGTTTGTACAAATGGATTGAAAGAAACTTGTTTGTCGTATGTTATATACTTAAAGCTACTTATTTATAATGTGTCATTCAAAAAGAAGTGTCCAACTCCATGTAAACTGGAGAAACTTATAAACTTCATAGTTCGCGAGATTTATCATTTCTTTTATTTAAGTGAAGAAAAAAAAAAATTAAGGGGTTGTTGTCTGATTCATTTAAATAAGATGATCATAAAATTGTCTTACCTAGCATAAAAAACATGATACGGAAAATATGGTCATGATCATGAAAAGTAAGGAAAATATTGGAGTTGTGTTACTGACGACCATATAGTTACAGTGATAATTTAGCGTTTCAGGTTGAACATATGAATCGACAAATATTGTGAGTTTTGATATCATCAGATACAAGACGTACAGAATTATCACTTTATTATTCTGGATAACTTTACCATAGAAAACGAGTTGATACTTAGCTAAGTATCTTTGTATAAGATAAAAGTAACAAACGACAAGGATTATAGCTTGATGATTAGTGTTTTCAGATTAAAGAAGATTCTGATGAGAGTTGAATATCTTCGAGAGTTGTTTCTAGAGTAGCAAGCTCATCTCTAAGTATGCTTTCTTGTGGCCCTGTTGTTTTTGTAGTACTTGGTCTGGTGACCTATCTTGTTGCAAACCTGACACTTGACACTGCAAGGTCCCGTGTGATGTAGTCTACATCTCTTACATAAGGGAAGGTTTCCAGCATATCCATTGGTGGCAGTATAAGTTCTGAAGGTTTCTTGTCTTCTATTCTGCTGTCGATGGTAATCATTGTTACGGTTGTTATTGTTGTTGTTGATGATGTTTCTCTCATCCTCAAGCTTTCGTTTGCGATCATTGGTTTCTAGAACAGAATCACGCTTTATTATCTGATCCATTAATCTATGGGCTATGTTGATGGCTTCCTCCAAAGTTTGAGGCTTCGAGGCAGTAACATTTCCTTCAATACTTCTGGGTAATCCATTGATGAAGACTTCCACGAGTTTCTCAGCATTTGGTACCATGTTTGGGCATAAGACGGCTAATTCTTGGAATCTCCTAATGTAAGTCTTAAGATCATTTCCTTTCACAACCAAGTTGTAAAATTCGTCTTCCATTTTCTTGACTTCAGTTCGAGGGCAATACTTATTGGTTAAGAGTTCTTTTAATTCGGTCCAGGTGATCCTATTGGCTTGTTCTATTCCGTTAGGTTGGGCGTATGCATTCCACCAAGACAAGGCATCATTGGTTAGAGTACCAGTAGCAAATGTCACTCTGTCTTCCTCGGCACACTTGCTACGAGAAAACACCGATTCAGTCCGTTCAAACCAGCGGATGAGGTTAACAGCTCCTTCCGTGCCATTGAAGTAGAAAGGTTGACAATTTATGAATTCTTTGTAGTTTCCTCTTTTTGCTACAGGAGGTTCTCTTGGTCCAGTATTCCTATTGGGATTGTCGGCATTTGCCATGGTAGCAGCTTGTGCTTCCAGGGCTGTAGTAAAATCAGCAATCAGTTGCCGGAGGGCATCCAAAGTTATGGCTGGTGTTTCGGATGTTGACGTCCTTTTGGGAGGCATTCTATCAACATAAGATAACACGTAGTAAGAATGATATCACAAGTTTTGAAAGGTAATGTTTAAAGAAAATGTGATGCTTAAGATGCTTAAAGAGAAATGCTTATTTTTGGATTTTAAGCACTTAGAAGTTATGGTATGATTCATGGAGACGGAGATAATGATACAAATGATGGAGATGATGATGAAAGAGTTGGAAACAATAAGGTATGAAATGGGATTGCCTTTATAAATAACTTGCCTTTTTACTGTACATAGTCAAGATTTGATAAGCGTTTTTATTTATACCACACATCCCGTGACTAGGATAAAGCTAAAACTGGTTTAAGAGTTTGTTGATTCTAAGCTGGGAGATGACATCCTAAAGATCTTCCAGATTCATTTGGTGACGAGCTTGGATTTTCTTAATGATTTGTTCAAGATCGGAAATTCTATAGTGAGCAAAGGCAATCTTATCCTTTTGCCCTAACCGCTTCTTTTGAAGTCTGATAATCTGAGTACGGATTCCCTTAAGTTCGGTCTTTAGTTCGTTTACCATTTATACGTCCTTCTTCCATTCTCTCAATGCGGTAAAGATAGAGTTCATCTAAATAATTCAAGATATCTTCGACTTGTTTCTCATGATGTTTCAGATACATCTTATCTGAACATTTTCCTATTTCAAATACCTGAGGAGGGTAGGAGTATAAACTGAGGAAGATGGTGATACCAAATTACAAGTTTGATTCCGAAATGAAGTAAATAACGTAGTTGAGGAAGAAGATGGAGAATAGATTCGCTTCTTAGGTGGTAATAGTTCTTCAGGAACAAAGAAATATCGGGGATCAAATAGTAGTGATGGTGGTAATACTGGAGATGGAGTTAAAATAGCTGGTGGAGTAATAGGATCTGGTGATGAAATAGTACTTCCTTAGCATCAAAATCTTGTACGTCTTCATTAAGGTATTATTGTAGAAAGATGAGAATACCGGTGGAATCATATTATCGTTAGAGTTTTCCAAAGAGTTAAAAGAATTGCTTCCCAATGAAACTGGGAAATAATCTGATGAGACCGAAGTATAGTTAAGAATATTCATAGAGGAAAAAGCATCCTCAATATCGGAAGTAAAGTGGTTGGGAGAAGACATCGTTCTATTAACAACCTAGTTTGTAAATAACATAAGTTATTTATGTAATAGTATAATAGATATGTATATTTACATACTTGTTCCGGAATGTAGTGCACGGGAGACCTTTGATGGCGGAAAAGAAATGTGGTTATAGTTAAGGTTTTGACCTTGTTCTCTATAACCATGGCGCTGATACCAATCTGTAACACCCCCATTTTTACAATATAGCAGCGGAAGCTAATCTAGGGTATTACTTCATGGATACAACAATCATAATCATAGAAAACGACCCAAAAGAGTTGTTCAAAGATACGTTATCATCAAATTTCAAATCATTAGTTTTACAAAATGCAGGTCCAAAATCAAAAAACATCATGTTTGAATGATAAAGTTCCAGCATCTTCGAGTCCTGCCACTCCCGTGCGCAAACTTGCTCAATTACTTAAGTTAAAATGCTAAAAAGTCAACACAATGTTGAGTGAAATTAATAAGTTTGATATAAACATTTTGGAATACAAGTTATATTAATAATAATTATATTAACACAATTATTATGAATTTGATAATGTTATGATCTTGGGTCTGTTATTATATACACGTATTAGTAAATAATCGCAATGAATCATTGTAACAATGTATTATCCCGTTATTTGCCTTGTTGGGTTGACTTGGTCTTGTTCTTATTCACCAAACATTATCATTACAACGTCAATTAAGGACTTGAAGAGCTCATAATATCAACCTATTAACATCCAACGTCATTAACGCTCGGAAGTCAAATTTAACGACTTGGTAGTAGGATTTACTTCCTCTGAACATAATATCCAAAGTTATTTAACGGACTCGAAGTCAAATTTAATGATTGTAGGATTTATGAAAAACTAACAGATTAATATCCAAAGTCAATTTAATGACTCGAAGTAAAATTTAATGACTTGTCGGATTATGATTATAACAGATTTAATATCATAGTCATTTAACGACTTGAAGTCAAATTTAACGACTTGTAGGATTTATAACTTAGACATTGATTGTAATGATACATCAGATTAGCATATAGTCTGGTAAAACACTTGTATCCGTACTTTATAGCATGTATCCTCCTCACGGGTTTATGAAATAATTAAAGAGATTAAAAGTGAGGCTTTGAACTCACTAAGTCATTGAAAAGTAATCACATTGTTATAAGATAAAAGAGTATGTAAAAGATTTGTAACAAGCATGTATCCCCCTCGCGGGTTTATAAAACATGTAAAATAAGTAAAGGCGAGGTTATGAACTTCACCTGATATGTAGATGTAATAAATATGCCAAAATGAAAGCTGACGACCTTATCACAATCTTAACCAGGGAAGGTTGATATAATGAAATGATAATAGACAGCCACGTCACGCAACCTGAGTAAATATGTTGAGTCTTAGGAAGATTGTACTCTAGAACTTTAGTTTTAAGAGTTATGAGTTTGATTGAAGAGTTTGGAATTATTGTATCATCGTTCGGGCCATCATAATTCAGAAGTTATTCAGTAAATGTTTGAGGAGCTAGGTCACTTTAAATCGTAAACCCAACAACTCAGTCAGAACGTAATACCAAGATGAAACCCCTTAATATGAAGCTCCCTAGTATTGTGATATGATATAATCGGTTTTAAGCGTTTTGATCAATATCTAGAAATGTTAAGCACGAGAAGTGTTAATTAAAGTTATGTCTTGTAAGGTTTTAAACATGTTTTTATACTTTTTCAAAATGTTACATTTTAGACCCTTGAGTTTGAAAAGTGGCAAAATATACCCTCGGAGTTTGCACTTTTACGAGTTTGGTCCTTCAAGTTTAAAAGATATACCAAGTAAACCTTGTACTTTGAAAAGTGACATAATAGACCCCTATAGTTATAACTTTGATAAAATGACATATTCAGCCCCTTTAGTTATAAGTTTCAGAAAGTTACGATATATACCCCTTGCATGGATTATAATTACAAATCATGTCCAAATTGCCATGCAAGCTTATTTTAACATTTCAAAAGATATTTATAAGTTATAATAAACTAAAATATGAAGTTTTAACGTAACGCAAGTTTAAAATAACGATTCGTTAGGCTAGGAAGCAAAACGGGTCAAATTAGGGTTTCAAAACGTAAACGCGCGGATTTTAAGTTCAAATTCCTTCATTAATCAATAAAGTGGTTATTTTAACATTAGTTAAGCATGCTAGGATAGATTATAACAATATTTATACATTTTAACATTTAGTTTTAAGAAAAACGCGAAATTAGGGGTTTCTGTGTACGTTTTGGTTCAAAAATGGAAAATGAGTTATGAATTGCGTTATGAAACTTTAACAAGAGTATATTTAGGATCATATGAACATTATAAGAGTGTAGGAGCAGAAGTAGAATATCTAGAACCTGGGTTTGAGCTTCAAGGATCAAAAATGGTGGAAATGGGTCATTTCGGGTAGTATTTCCACTCGTACGCCTTGTATCTTTACTCCGGGGCTTCAATTCTTCAGGGATTCGCTTCTTGAACTTCTTTAATGATCCTAGGATCATATGGGAGCAAAGGATTGCTGCCTTATGGGTTTGAGAAAGAAGAGATGTGGTGCGAGTTTGAATGAGCTATCTAAGGTCCTATTTATAGTAGTTTGAAGGTATAAGGAGTAAGCAACACTTAGGATCTGTTGAGAGACATGTGTACAAGCTAGCTACTGATGTGTTGAAGCTATACCATGAGTTGTGGAGGTCTAGAGGCTAAAATGATGGTGTGGACACCCTTAAAGGCTGCCGCGGCTGTTGTGGCTTAAAGAGAGGAGATGTGGACTGAATTTGGACGGAAGGAAGGTTTAAACGGTTGGTAGTGCTTGGGGGCGTCTAGATCCAATCCCCCCCACCCCCCCCCCCCGGTTCATGGTGGTATTTGCACATGGGTGGACTTGGAAATGGGTCAAAAGAAGGTAAGAATGGGTGCGGGTCTGTTTTGGTTCGACTAGGCGTTTTTCACAAGTTTTCAAGCTTTTATTTCGTGTGTAATGATTAAGGATGATTGAATAATGCTCTCAAGGTCTGAATTAAGAAGTTTCATTAGGATTTAGCAATTGTTTTGGGTTTAAACGGGTTTAAAATGATGAAATGAGGTCGTGGGTTCACATAGGGCGTTTGGGTTTTCTTGACTTTCTAGGCTTATAGTTCGTACTTTCTTGATTGGGAATGATGAATATGATCAAGGGACTTATATAAAGGATTATCAATGAGGTTTGATCGTTGTTTTAAGTTAAAAAGGGTTGAAATTGAAAGAATAAGCCGTGAGTTGGATTAGGGTTTATATTGGATTCATTAGGGTTTTCTAGGATTTGATTTCTTGCACATTGCTAAGATAATGATAAATAATGATTTGTAAACTCATATCATGAGTTTACAATGGCTCTTGGTTGATTGTTTCTTGATTAAATGGTTAGAAAAGAGTAAACGGGTCTAAGTTTCATTTATGCACAATTAGGGTTTCTTGGACTTGATTCTTGTATAATTGAAGTAGAAATGAATGTTGATGGGAAAAGTGATTAAACATGATTGATTCATATTGTAAATTAAGTTTATTACAGCTTATTAGGGTATTGGTTTAGGTTTATAATGGATAAAAACCAAGAAACGGGTCATGGTTTACTATTTTGCTCGGGTTAGGGTTTCTGACTTTTGAATTAGGGTTTTGGAGTGTAATAGTGTTATGAAAGCATTTGAATAGAATAATAGGGTTTAAACATTGTTATTGAGTAGGAGCCTTGTACATAAGTGGTGTGAAGAAATTGGAATGATAATGGAGGTTAAAATGGCTATTTCAGGAGGTTCAAGCTTACTGCTTGTTCATTGTGATTGAAAACTTGTACTTGTCTTGGAGGGAGTTTTAATTTCATTGAATGTTATATTACTTTGTATATATGTTGAGTTCGTTGTACAATTCACTTTTGATATTAAACCCTTCATGGAATTAGGGTCTAGAGGTATACGATAACGGTTTAAAGCCTGTTTTGATATAACATTGCGAATGGTACATTATAGGAATAATGTACTTTGTAATAAGGATATGATGATATTGACTTGACATATTGTGATGTTTGCTTGACATATATGAAGACAGGATTTCCATAGATAGGTTGTGTGAGCTCGTCTACTTTAGTTATGCAAATTACATTATATATTGAGATATTGACAATGCAAGTAATGTAATAAAGCGAAAAATTTCCATGTACAATTGTGATCATAGTAAAATAGGTTGATGAAAATTCTTGAGTTGTTATAGCAGATCCCAAAGGGAATGGTTGTTTTGAGTGTGGAGCACCAGGGCATTTCAAGAGAGATTGTCCGAAGTTGAAGAATAAGGATGGAGGGAATGGGGATGCACAAGGCTGGGTTTATGCAGTTGGGAATGCAGAGAAGAGAGGGAATGCATCGGGAAACCCGGAGTCCAATGTCGTCACAAGTACGTTCCTCTTAAACAACCACTATACATCTATCTTATTCGACACTGGTGCCGATAAATTTTTTCTATCTAGCATTTAGTTCCTGATTGACATTGTCCAACTCTATTAGATAATAGTTATGATGTCGAATTAGCTGATGGGAAAATAGTCAGGATAGGCACTATTATACGAGGTTGCACTCTAAATTTCTTAAACCATCCGTTCAACATAGATCTAATGCTCGTAGAATTAGGTAGTTTCGACGTCATTATCGGTATGGACAGGTTAAGAAGATGTCACGCCGTGATCGTGTGCGATGAGAAACTTGTTCAAATCCTCTATGGGAATGAAACCTTGACTTTTCATGGCAACAAAAGTAGCAACGGGAGAGAATCTCGGTTGACAGTTATCTCATATTCAAAGGCTCAAGAGTATATGGCGAAAGGATGCCAGGTCTTTTTGGCGCAGATATCCGCCAAGAAAGATGAGGACAAGTCGGAAGGAAAGCAACTCAAGGACGTACCTATCATCCGAGATTTTCCCAAAGTGTTTCCCGAGGACTTGCTAGGTCTTCCTCTAGCTCGACCAGTGGAATTCGAAATCGACTTAATTCCAGGAGCCGCACCCGTAGCTCGAGCACCGTATCGATTGGCTCCATCCGAAATGAAGGAATCTTCGGAACAATTACAGAGCTTCAGGAAAAAAGGATTCATAAGGCCTATCCTCACCTTGGGGGCCGGTCTTATTCGTCAAAAAGAAGGATGGGTCATTCAGGATGTGCATCGTGGGACTACCGTGAGTTAATTATGCAGACAGTGTAGACTCGTTATCACTCCGAGGATGACGATTTATTTGATCAACTCCAAGGATACAATATTTATTCGAAGATAGATTCCGAGATGGGTTTCACCAGCTTAGAGTACGAGAGCAAGACATTCCAAAGACGGCATTCCGAACTCGGTATGAACATAACGAGTTTTAGGTCATGCCATTCGGGCTAACAAACGCACCTGCAGTATTCATGGACCTCATGAACCGAGTATGCAAGCCTTACTTGGGTAAGTTTGTAACTATCTTCATTGATGACATACTTATTTATTCAAAGGACGAGAAGGAACACGAAGAACATCTTAAGGCAATTTTAGAGTTGCTTAAGAAAGAGAAGTTGTATGCTAAGTTTTCAAAATGTGAATTTTGGATTCCGAAGGTACACTTCCTTGGTCACGTCATTGATAGCAGAGGTATTCATGTGGATCCAGCCAAGATAGAATCTATCAAAGATTGGGCATTACTAAGACCGACGGAAGATCGCAGTTTTTAGTCTTGTGGTACTATCGAAGGTTCATTGGAGGATTTCGGAAGATTGCAATCAACCAATGAGTGTTACGCAGAAAGGAATCAAATTTGATTGGGGTGAAAAGGAAGAGAACGCGTTTCAGTTAATAAAGCAGAAGTTGTGCAGTGCGCCAATTCTGGCTTTACCTGAAGGAAGCGAAGGCTTTGTGGTCTATTGTGATGCTTCACACAAAGGCTTAGGCGCTGTGTTAATGCAGAGAGAGAAGGTGATTGCCTATGCTTCTCGACAGTTAAAAGTTCATGAGAAGAACTACACCACTCATGATCTAGAACTTGGATCGGTAGTGTTTGCTCTAAAGATATGGAGACACTATCTATATGGAACCAGATGCACCGTGTTCACCGACCATAAAAGCCTACAACACATTCTCGATCAAAAGGAGCTTAACATGAGGCAACGCCGTTGGCTAGAATTGCTAAGTGACTACGATTGTGACATTCGTTATCATCCAGGGAAGGCAAACGTAGTGGCGGATGCATTGAGCCGTAAGGAACGGATTGAGCCACTGCTGGTTCGAGCCTTAGTTATGACAATTAGCTTGGATCTTCCCAAACGAATTTTATAAGCTCAGATCGAAGCCCAGAAGTTAGAGAATCTTGTGAATGAAGATGTAGGCGGTATGATCAGAAAGGACATACCCAAGGAAAGGTTGGAACCACGCGCCGATGGTACTCTATGTTTACACGGCAGGAGTTGGTTACCTTGTTATGGAGACTTAAGATCCGTGATTATGCACGAATCTCACAGTCAAATACTTTCTCCTCCGGTTCTAAAAAAGATTGTACCAAGATGTTGCAAGAAATATATTAGGTAGCTAATATGAAAGCGGACATACCAACAATGTTAGTAAATACTTGACATGTGCAAGGGTCAAGGTCCAACACCAAAGTCCATCAGGACTGTTAGTACAACCAGCAATACCCGAATGGAAGTGGGATAATATTACGATAGATTTTATCACCAAACTTCCTATGTCGTCACAAGGTTTTGACACCATCTGGGTGATTGTGGATCAACTTATGAAATTAGCTTACTTCTTGCCAATAAGGGAGAATGATCCATTGGACAAGTGGCAGGTTGTACTTTGAACCGGATAGTAGCAAGACACGGGATACTTGCTTCAATTATTTGTGATCGGGATGGGAGATTCACATCAAATTTCTAGAATTATTTCAGAACGTTGGGGTACAAATGTAAGTATGAGCACTGCATATCATCCAGAAACTGACGGCCAGAGCGAGAGAACTATCCAAACTCTCGAGGACATGCTACGTGCTTGCGTGATCAATTTTAGCAAAGGATGGGTTAAACATTTGTCATTGGCCGAGTTTTCATACAACAACAGTTATCACGCTAGCATAAAGGCCGCACCTTATGAGGCACTGTATGGTCGAAAATGTTGATCACCGGTGTGTTGGGGCCGGCCCCCCAAGTGGAGAAGCTAACTGACTGTCTCGGAATTGATCCAGAACACAAAGAAAAGATCGTCCTGATCAAGCAAAGGATGCAAGCTGCTCAGGATCGACAAAATAGCTACGCTGATCAGAAGCGAAAGTTGATGGAGTTTGAAGTTGGGGATAAGGTTATGCTCAAGGACTCACCTTGGAAAGGGGTCGTACGATTCGTTAAGCGAGGAAAGCTAAACCCGAGATATGTCGGACCTTTCAAGGTGTTAGCCAAAGTTGGGAAAGTTGCCTACAAGCTGGAACTTCCCCAAGAGTTGAGCAGAGTTCATCATACTTTCCATGTGCTAATCTAAAGAAATGTTACGCCGACGAACCATTAGTCATGCCGTTAGAATGGAATTCACGTTGCCGATAAGTCCAGTATCTAGAAGACCCGTTGAAAATCATGGAACGCGGAGATCAAAGGTATGGTTGGTTTGATAAGATGGAGTGAAAAGATGGAAATTGTGTTTCACATCAGCAACTGTCCGAAGAGATATCAGGTGAAGTATGATACCTGTACTTTACTCGACAGTGCATTAACCTGGTGGAATTCCCACAAGAGAACCATCAGAACTGATGCTGCATATGCTTTATCATGGAGAGAGTTGTTGAATGTAACATTTCTCAATTTCAGGTCATTTTACGACTCCTATTATTCGTCACTATTTATTTTGGTCTGATACGTGTTTACTTTTAAATTAACTTTTAAGCCAAATCGCGTAGACTAGAAATAATCATTTAATGTAAACGGTCGTCAAATAAATTAAGGTTTACATCAACCAAGTAATATATAATTATTAAGAAGATAATTATTAACTTTGCGTATTTTATTTTTATTGGTCACGTAAAAGGTTTATGTTTTGCAATAAAATACATTGGACACAAAATATAGAAAAGAAAAAAAGAGAAATCACCCAGAAATACCAGACCTTTACCTAAGGTCAAACTAACCCAATACCCACTTATAGACCCTTAACTCAAACAATTAAATCAAACTTAATGTTACTAAGCCACTATGGCCGGACATGGGTATATAAAACCCATAAACCATTTAAACCATGTGCTAAAAGAAAAGATCCTAATACCTTCCTAAGTACATGTACAATCCATGGTTAATTAAAGCATGTACTAAATGTCTCCACTTAGCCTAAATACACAATGGTTAATAACCATTTGAGCCCTTTTCTTCTCTTGATGACCGCGGCAACCACAACAACATATACACATCATGAGATCTTCAAAATCCTAGTAAATCTTGTACTTATATCATGTAATTAAGATGTGTACTAAGTAGATTAGCAAAACTATGTCCAAGGAACTAGAAAACACAAAACCACTAGGGCTTGGATCGGTTTTAGTTTGGTTTGTGTGACTAGAAGAGCTAACTAAGCATTTTCCTATAAATACTTGAGCACATACACCATTTTACACTCTTACAAAACTCAAACACTTAAACTTTTCCTCTCTTCTTGCGTCGGACCTTAAACCGCAAACATACACACCCATTTGCCACGTTCGAACCCACAACACAAGCTAAGGGTTTATACAAGGAGTGTACAAGGGAGTTACGAGCTAAGGGTTAGCTTACTACACGTCTATTTCTCAAACAAAGAGCTATAGGACCCTTGTAAGTCCCTCACGACACTATACCATCCGTAGTTTAATTCCATTTTAATTTCTAGTCTTACGTCGCGATACATATATGGTATACGTGCCTATTTATACGTGTGTTACATTTGTGTGGTGCAAGAACTCATTAAAATGCATAAACTAAGATGGTTAATGGCAAACTAAGGCGTAAATGCCTCGTGTATATGAAAACTTGGTCTTCGACATGAACAACAAACATTATACATGAAATAGTAATAAATCTATATGTAAACTTTCATTGTAAACGTGACACTAAGGCTTGGGAACGTATACACGCCACATCTAAACGCTTGCATGAAAAACGCGACGAATAAATATGTTAAACGCATGACATATAGTTACTAGGGCAAATTGTTT
>BQNB010029227.1:0-10761 GCA_026074375.1 Tanacetum coccineum | reverse complement strand
CTTGTCGATTATTGGTTTAAGTTATTCGATCTCGTTTTGTCCATTAAAATAAATTGTGAAATTATTGAAAAAACCAAAAATATCTTTCTTTTATTTTTTTTAGTGCATGCACACTCGCCCTTCTTCTAATCTCGTTGGTAATTCTTCTTCTAACCCAACCACTTCAAACCCGAAACGTCATAACCGTAGACGTTCTAATCAAAGAGTCGAACCGTTCGCTCTTGAAGAATCACCCGTAGTTACGATGGCCGATCAACGTACTATGGCGGAATTGCTCCGTGCACCCACCGAGGGTTATGCGGAGGCAATCTTGGTTCCACCAATTCTTGCTGAGCATTTCAAGCTTAAGCACAGTCTCATTAATATGATGACTTCGGACCAATTCTTCGGACTTGAGAAAGACAATCTTCATGATCACATTCGATGGTTTAACAAAATAACCTCCACAATCAAATACAAGGAAGTGCCGAATCATGCGATTAAGCTTATGCTTTTTCCTTTCTCTCTTGCGGGGGCAGCCCGTCGGTGGCTTGAAAAGGAAACCCCCCTCCCCCGGTTCTATTACCACTTGGGATGATCTCGTGTCCAAATTCATTAATGAATTTTTCCCTCCCTCGAGAACGACAAACCTTCGAAATGAAATTTCTAATTTTCAACAAAAGTTTGACAAATCGTTTCATGAGGCATGGGATCGATACAAAGATCTCATTCGTGCTTGTCCTCATCATGGTTTCACCGAATTGCACCAACTTGATACTTTCTATAATGCCTTGAACCCTTCCGACCAGGATTCCTTGAATTCTGCCGCCGGTGGAAATCTCTTAGAAAGAAGTACTCAAGATGTGTTGACGATTATCGAAAACAAATCTAAAGTCCGCAATTCAAGAAACAAATCGGTTGTTTCTCAAGTGAAATCAAGTGATGGTAATTCTTCTTCTTCCGATATAGCCAAGCTTACTCATGCAGTAAATCAGCAAACGAGTGATGTGACTACCGCTATGACGGCTATTCTAAAACAATTTCAAGCTACCCCACCTCCAGCTTCCGTAAAAGCTGTTGAGGAAGTTCGTGTTACTTACGGTGGTGCTCATCCTTACTATCAGTGTCTCGCCGCTGATGGCAACACTTTCCCGGAATATCAGGATAATATTCAAGGATACGTTGCAGCAGCCGCGGGTAACTACAATCAGGGTAATTCCGGTTATCGTCCTCCAGGTGTGGCTAATCAAACAAGACACAAAATAATCAAAACCGTTTTAGCCAACCTCAAGGATATAACCGAGGAAACAATTTCAATCAAAATGCATCTTATCAAGCTCCAATTCAACAAAACCAAAGTGTTCCTTTAAGTGAGTTGGAAAAATTTAAGAAAATAAATGATGTTAATATAAAATCCATGCAAGCTCAAATTAACAATGTGAAAACTGAGTTAAGGAGTGAAATGCAAAATTCGATTCAAACTTTAATGTCAAACCAAACAAATGAGCTTAAGAACATGATGGCTAGCTTTTTCCAGATGAACACCAATTTTACCTCGGGTTCGGGATTTCTCCCTAGCAACACCATTGCTAACTCGAAAGGTGAATTAAAAGCCATTATCACTCGAAGTGGTCTTGTTCTTGATGGACCTACCGTTCCTATGCCTCCTCCATTCATAAATCCGGAGGATGATGAACGTGTAGAGGATACTTTAACGGACCCAGAACATGGTGAGTATACCATTAAGGTCCCACCTCCTCTTGTCCAAAAAGCTAAACCTCCTTCTTAAAAAAATTATGTGGTTCACCAAAGGGATCCTTGTCATCCTCATATCCCTTATCCGTCAAGAATGAACCAAGAAAAACGGCAAGAGAAAGATGAAGTCCAAATTCACAAATTTTGGCAAATGTTTAAACAATTTCATATCAATATCTCTCTTGCCGATGCTTTGATTCTAATCCTGAAATACCAAAAAATGCTTAAGTCTCTCATTTCCAATAAGGAAAAACTTATTGAATTGGCAAATACACCCCTCAATGAAAATTGCTCAGCGGTTATCCTTAAGAAGTTACCCGAGAAACTAGGTGACCCTGGGAAATTTCTCATTCCGTGTGGTTTTAGTGAGCTCAAGTGCAAAGCCCTAGCATCAACTTGATGCCACTCTCGGTTTGGAAAAAGTTAGGTTTACCCGAGCTTATTTCCACCTAAATGACCCTTGAACTTGCTAACCGGGATATTTGCACTCCGAAAGGAATTGCAAGAGATGTCTTTGTCCCGGTTGGAAAGTTCACATTCACCGCTGATTTTGTCATTGTTGATTATGAGAGCGATCCTCGAGTCCCCCTCATCTTGGGAAGACCATTCTTACGGACCGCTCGTGCTTTGATCGACGTTCACGGAGAGGAGATGATTCTCCGTGACGGAAATGAAAGATTAACCTTGAATATGAGACATGACACTTCAAGCTATTCAAACGAACCTCAAAAAGAATCAATCAACATGATTGATATCTACAATGTTCCACATGAGGAATATCTCGAAGATTTGTTTGCAACAAATCATCCAAGTGGCAATCCCACTTCTTCTCTCACTTCTCATACCGATTTAACTTCACCGGAAGTTAATGATGATATCTTTGATCCGGAGGGAGACATTATTAAGAACTTGCTAAATCTTGATAAAACCAAAGATCTCCCTCCATATCATGATAATCCATCGAGTGGCAATCCCACTCTGATTTCGGAACCTGTAACCAAGTCTTCTTCTTCCCCCACACTTATTTCCCTCGAAGAAAGTGAGTTAATTTGGGAAGAATTCGAAGCTTATCTCGCAAGTGATTCATTTCCACTGGGAAATGACGATCTTGTTGATACTATTCCCGAGGAGTTCACCGATGAACTCGCTCTTATCACATTTCCACCGGGAAATGATGACATGACTCTGGAAGACGTTATTAAAGAAATAGAATGTTTGCTTAACCAATCTCCATTAGCAGACTATTCTCCTAGTAACGATCTTGTGAATACCATTCCCGAGATGTTCGTCGGTGAACATGCTCTTGATTACTCATCCCCACCATTATGGGATAATTATGATGATAAACTTTTTGATCATGAGACTGTTAATGATAATACAAATTATGATCCATTTGACTCCGAGGAAGAGAAAATCAAAGAGTCTAAACTCTTGATTGATGAACTTGATCTTCCTGGATCAAGTGATTTCCTTCCTTTTCCCGAGTGTGACTCGGTTTTCTATGAGGATTTTTCCGAGGTTGATGCTTTGTCTTCGACCAACAACGAAGACAAGGTATTTAATCCGGGTATACTCATTCATGAGAACCATTTTGAAGTCATCAACTGTGCAACAATGGATAAGAATGTAAAGAAGATATCTTTTGCTTCTTTAATTCTTGAGGATTTTAATCCTCCTCTTTATGAACTTCATTTCCACAAAGAAGTTCCTGGGCTCGGAGCTTTACTCTCGTTTTCATCCGAAAATGAGGAAAGAGTTTTCAACCCCGGGATTCTCACTTCTAAAGGAGTTCATACTTCTCTTCTCCCGGAATTATCTCATCGGGACTCTAAAGCTTTCAAAGTCATTAAAAATTTTGAAAGCCCGATGGAGATTTCTCCTTGCTCTTATAGAGAGGACATCCGTGTATTAGATGTTCCGTGTCTCCATTTCTATCCCCCTTGACCAGTTCAAGTATAGCGGAATCGGGTCAAGCTAAGTGACCTTAAACAAGCGCATCGTGGGTGGCAACCCATGCTTATCCTAACATAATCGTAGTAGTAGTATGGTAGTCTAATAGTAATGAATAAGTGTTTTGTTGTTGTGAGAGGCTCGCCTCTTCCATTTTCCGTGTTTTGTGTTTTGTATGTCTAGGATTACCCGAATTTTTGAAGCCTCTCGTGCTTGCGGTTTTTATCCTTCATTCACTAGAGCTTCAAATCCTCAGCTTCATTTGGGAATCCAATATCCAAATCTTATCGACTAACGTTTATCTTTAAGCATACTTAATAAACGGCTTAGGATTTACGTAAAGACCATTCTTAAAACATTGAGATAATTTTTAGTTCTAGTATGAGGGGGGATCTATCAATTTGATTATGCCTGCAGTCGTTGTTTTCGCGTAATCTCGTTTTTACCACCAAAATTCCAAAAAAATGAAAAAATTTCAAAAATTTCAAAAATAAAATAAGTGTTTTGTCACAATTTTGACTTTCCTGCTGGGTAGAATAAGAATAAATTTTGACTCGATCGAGCGTGTTGAGCTCTAGCTTGTTCCTTAACTTTTAGACTAAGCGTGCGCGGATCTTTGCGAAGAACGAAAAATGATAGAGTTAAGTATGAGTTAGATGCTAAACAAGGATTATTTGGAAATCTAAGCTCATGTGTGTAATTTGTCGCTTTTTCTTCAATAAGCTCCTAACCGGACTAATAATACGTGTTATTTTTGAAAATTAAACTTAAATCAACAAATTTTGAAGTATAGTCGATATCAATAATTTTAGTTCAAATTTATACTTAAATTTTATAAAACGAAATTTTCTCTATATCATGGTAATATAAAAAAAATGTGTGTGGTAATAATTATAAACTGTGGGCTGATAAAAGTTTGCTGCATCTTGCCGGCTCACAACCGATGTTACAGCCTTCTAAAGAAAGCCCATAGTAAGAATAATAATCCGAGACTAATAAAAGTTTGTTGCATCTTGCCGGCTCACAACCGATGTTGCAGCCTTCTAAAAGGTCGAGGATTTCCTTAAGAATGAATAATTATATTAAGTGTAGTAAATGTGAGTTAATAAATATAGGGAAAATCTCTTTTTCTTAAATTTAAATATGCTTTTGAACTAAGACTATTTTATTTTAAGTTTTTCTAAATAAGCTATGTATATACGGGAAACCTAAGAGTCTTTGAAACCGAAGGTCCGTGAGTCCCGATACTAGTCTCTGTGGGGTGTCAAAAGCCTGGTCACTTAGCCGCAAGGTTGGGATGTGCCGAGACGAAAGTCGCTACATGGGATGATCTCGCCTTCAAACTCATTATTCTCGGGTGGAACGTGAAGCATAGAATTTTGCAAAACGTTGATCCATGGTTAAAATTCAAAATGGCACATTCACCTAATATATATAATTATTGTCGGGAGTGAAAAGTTCACAATTTACAAATATGAGTAGTGTTGGCATCTTAACTTATATTTAACGGTGATTTCGTTTTAAGCTTGGTTTAGAATATGTGAAAAGCCGGGAACGATGAATTTATCCTTTTTGGGGAATTTTAGGATTGAAATGCGTTTTGTTCTATGACCCTAAAAGTTATAAAAATAATGAAAGTCAAGTATGTTAGTAGTTGCTAAAAATAAAAGTACAAAAAAATGAGAAAAAAGGAAAAATACAAAAATATGTGTAGGAATAAGTGTATATATTTAAAAATGGTAAAAATGGGGCTTTTCAAAGCTTTTGATTCTTTCATTCCCCTCGACGAACACTTAGCTACTTTTCAAAGTTATTAGTCGAAGGGGATTGAGGGTCTTAGTTTTCTTAAGTGTTTACTTATGGCATTGCGTAAGGACAAGGCAATAATTTAGTATGGGGGGATTTTGGTATGTGCTTAATTACACATACCATTTTCCACAATAACTGGACTTAAATGACCAAAAACGTACCAAAAATACATTGTATTTGTATGTTTTCTTTTATATTGTGCAGGAAACGGATATCCGACAAAAGGACGAAAAACAAAGCCAAAAACGACAAAACCGAGCACGGAATGAAAAAGCGTGAAAACACAAAGTCAAATCAAAGTCAAAGTCCAAAAAAGTCAAAGTCAAAGTCAACCCTGCAAGCCAAAGGTCAAGGTCAAAGCCGATATTGAAGAAATACTTAATGGGCCCACCCGTACCCATCTAATGGGCCGGGTCAGCCCATTAAGTCATTATATGATATTGAAGAACCAAAATACCATTAAAGGCCTAATCCATTTAAAGTCTAAAATGGCCCCAAAACAACATGTTCTTAGGCCAATAAGCATTTGTATCTGTCGTTAACCTTTTAACACCCGTAAGACTAACTGTACGTTAGTCCCATAAGGACCATTCATGAACTAACATATAAACAAATGAAGGTGCCATTCTTTGCCAACCCACAAAACCTGTTATCACCACAAGGACTTTCTGTGTAATAATACCATACAAGATGGAGGACTACTTTTGCCAATCTCTCAAAGTATTACCCTGTTAATATCAAACAAAACAAAACCCTTTCCCGCCAATACCTTGTTCACCTTTCCCTTCCTTTCTACATCGTTTACTGTTCACCACCAAGCCATAAAAACTTACTCTCATCACATGATGTCATTCCTCCTTGGCAATCCTCTTACTTCTTATTGGACAAGGAAAAATTTACAAAGGGAATGACGGCTGCGGGGGGTGGGGGGGGGGGCGGGGGTGATTGTTTGACTTGGGCTCAAAGCATAATGGATGGCCAAGATTGATTTTGGGATTCCTCTCAAACAACAAAAACACCTCAGGAAATCTCTCAGTGAAGAGCACATTGAAGACCTAGGTATGGTGAAACTTAGCATATATTGGACATTGTTGCTTATTTTTCCCTTTCTGTTGAATATTGTTAAGTCCATGCATTTCGTATTAACAATTTTATACCATTTTGATACTGTCTTTTCTAATTGAAGTTGACCATATTGTCATTTAAATTTATGCATTTGTAATTTTATTTTTCATGTTAAATGAAATTTATGTTGTTGTTGATTTTATAATATAAGTTGAGACAGAAAATAGAAGATTACAAGATAAGAGAGAGATAGAAAAATTCAAAGAACAAGTACTGTTGATACAGACGTAATTATTACAGATATTTTTACCTGTTAAAGATCCGAACTTCCTCTGCTTACACATAGATCACCACTATAACCACGGTCTCATCTCCCTTACTGTTTCTGTCCAATATCTCTATTACCCAAAATCTCCAACAAAGGCGTTCTCGTTCGTCACTCACAACAATCATTGGCCACGCTAGGTCCTCCCTTGTAGCTCGGGGATGGCCTTGGTTTCCCTCTAGAGCTTCCCTTGGGTCCAGCATATTGGTTGCGCCTTTAAGTGTCTTTGAGGAGACTATTTAATTGCCATAAGCTTTGAACTTTATAAGTTTTTCTTTTAACAAATTTTTGCCCTCTTTAATGTTCAATTGCTTAATTTTGCTTTTTGATGCTTTTTTATGCTTCTTTGTTCTTATTTATGCTTCATTGTTTTTGATTGTCTGCCTTATTTGTTCTTTTGTTCATGTTTTTAATCTAAGACTGACTTTACTTGACTATTATCTGGCTTAACTTATTTTGCTTATTTGGGTGCTTATTTTTGTTTGGATTTTGCTAATTTATGCTTAACTGTGCTTGGTTAACATCTGTTTAAATATTTTTTGCTTAATTTACCCTTTATCAGTTTAAAAATGGGATTTGAACACTTAAAGGGGTGTTCGGGAAAATGGTGAAAGTGGGTCAAATTTGGATACAAAACCATTTGGGTCTCCCAGCATACTTTGACAGCCTTTTTAAGTTATTTTTGATATGTTTTCAATAGTTTTTAAGGTCTTAAAGTTAGTTTTCAAGTCTTTCAAAAGTGGTCTTTGAAACTGTCATGACAAAACAGCACTTACGTGCTATTTGGTAAGGGTTCTTTTAAATCTAGCTTTTGAGTCTTGCTCTACGTCTCTTTTTAGTGTCAAATGTAGTAGTTAAAGGTCCTTTTGGTTTTCTTTTGTCTTTGTCCAAATCTGTCAATATTGGTTAAGTGTTTTTCTAAGTCAAAAGCCACTTTTTCATTTTAATTTTATTTTGTGCAAATAAATAATGGATTTTTAGACGGTGGTTTTTGAAGATCAAGCTCACTTGAGAGGCTATAGTTCTCCCCACTCTCGCCTATTTGACCTTGCTTTTCATTTTGAACCTTATTTACTAGCTTATTTTTTTAGCCTGCTTATTGCTAATTTGTTGTTAAGAAAGACCAAAATCAGTATAAGCTTAGTGCAACCAGCCCTTTTCCATAGGCTTTTTTGTAGCTTTCTTAAGTTTCAAACTGTTTTCTTTCTGCTTATTTTTGTACCACTTGGTCAATCTTTAAGCTCATATAGCTCATTCAGCCATAAGGATCCTTTAAAGGCTTAAAAATAAGCCCCAAAAGGTGCCATTAGGCTGTTGGTATGACAGATTTAGGCCAAGTTGATTAATTGCTTACCGTGTTTGCTTATTGTTTTTCCTATGCTTATTTTTGCTTGCTTTTTTTTGCTTATTAGGTAGTAAGCTTATCTGTTTTGGCTTATCTTTGAGTTGTCATCAGCTTATTTTGCCTTTAATTAGACTTAGCTGATTATCCCTTAGTTACTTAGTTTAATAGGTAAAACTGCCCTCTTTCTTTGCTTATTTTCGTGCTTATTTTTAAGATATACAAAAAAGTTGCTTTTTTAAAGTCTCTTATTGTTTCTAGTTTTATAAGTTTTTTTTTAAAAGAAAAAAATATACTTATGCAAAATAAGGGAGCCAAGGATTCGAACCCGGACCTCCTTATAGCACTCACGAGTCCCACAACAACACACACTTCACCAGCGCACAAGTCATGGCCACATATGGTTTAAGTTTACACACCAATTTTAATTTTTATACTTCATACTTCTACCCTTTGCTTTATAGCCCTTTAGGGCTTATTTCTGGCTTATTTATAAGTAGTTTTTCAAAGTTTTTATTTTTCTTGCATTCTACACTGTTTAAACTACTTTCTGTAATTTTTTCATATTTTTCTAAAATTGTTTAGTCTTTTTAATGTTTTATTTAGTTTAAAACAGTTTTTAATTCATTAAAAATTATAAAAAAATCAAAAAAATATAATTCTTTTTTTTAATTTTCTTTTATCATTTAGCACCTAGGAAAATTAATTTTGCATCCGTAAGGTTTAAGTTTGTAAAATTTAGTTTTTAAAGAACGGGTTTCGATCCCGTTCTCGTTTTTAGGTTTAAATCATTTTTAGGTTTTCTTTAATCGTTTTTTAATTTTAATCGTAGAATTAGAAATCCCAACCTAAAAATCTTTAACCATTCAAAAACGCGATCACGAACGTTCTCGATTTTCAATTCACACCTCGTTGGGTGAACGACCTGGGTAGATTTTTGAGGGATTTTGTTTTGGATAGAAACGAATCTTTTAAAAGCTTCTCGGAATACTTTAGCCTTATTATTTATATATTATTATATATTTATATAATTAAAGGGTTGAATTTAACGACGATCAAATACACTGCTGGTTCATTTATGGGTAAGGCTTTAACGTGGTGGAACTCTCAGATCTGCACGCTAAGAAGGGAAGTTGCTGTTAGTATGTCATGGAATGACTTTAAGTTTATGATGATAGAAGAGTTTTGTCCTAGTCATGAGATGCAAAAGTTAGAAACTGAGTTATGGAATCACGACATGGTCGGGGCTGGCCATGCTGCGTATACTGATAGGTTTCATGAGTTGGCAAGGTTAGTTCCTCACTTAGTAACTCCTGAAAGTAGGAAGATTGAGAGGTATGTGTATGGCCTTGCTCCACAGATTCATGGGATGGTAGCAGCAATGAAGCCAAAGACTATGCAGAAGGCAGTGTAGATTTCTGGTGCACTGACCGATGAGGCTATTAGAAATTGATCACTTAAGAAGGTTGGGAAGCGAGAAAATGTGGGAGAACCTAGCAAGGATAAGAATGGAAGGTATGAATGGATGATAATAAGAGGACTAGGACTGGGAATGTTTTTGCTACTACTGTAAACCCTGTAAGAAGAGAGAATACAGGTACTTGGCCCAAGTGTACCATCTACAACTCCTACCATGCACCCGGAGGCCTTGCCGCACATGCTTTAACTATAACCGCCTGGGTCATTTGGCAAAGGATTGTAAAGGCGTGCCAAGGAATGTGAATCCTGTCAATGCTAGAAACCCAACTGTTAGGGCTTGTAATGCGTGTGGTAGTACCAACCATGTCAGGTCAGCTTGTCCTAGATTGAATAGGGCTCAAGGACCGGAAGGAAATCGTCCAAACCAAGTTGCTGCTAATAATGAGGGTCAGGGTCGTGGAAACCAAGGAAACCAAGCTAGGGGTAGGGCATTCATGTTGGGAGTAGAGGAAGCTCGTCAGGACCCGAACATTGTGACGGGTACGTTTACCTTGAACAATAATTTTGCCACTATCTTATTTGACTCTGGTGCCGACTATAGTTTTGTTTCCACTACTTTCATACCTCTGTTAGGCATAGAACCTCGCGACTTAGGTTTCAGATATGAGATTGAGATAGCTAGCGGACAACTAGTAGAGATTGATAAGGTTATTAAGGGTTGCAAACTAGAAATCGAGGGTCATGTCTTTGACATCGACTTGATGCCTTTTGGGCATGGGAGTTTTGATGTGATTATAGGTATGGACTTGTTGTCTAATTATAAGGCTGAAATAATTTGTCATGAGAAGGTAGTGAGGATACCACTACCGGATGGCAAGGTGCTTAAAGTATTAGGAGAGAGACCGGAAGAGAAAGCGAAACTCTTGATGAGTGCTAAGGCTAATGAAAAGAAACAAGAAGAGATTTGTTAGGATTATGAAAAAGACTCGGTCACCCCCGTGTATCGTTTAGTATAGCATAGCTCGTAGTTAGGAAGTAAGCGTATGGCTTTCGGTATTGGGCTGGGTCTTTTACCCAAGTGTAAGCCCATACCTAAGCCGATAAAGCTCACAAACAC
>BQNB010029226.1:0-55931 GCA_026074375.1 Tanacetum coccineum | reverse complement strand
ATACCCTATATTACTCTACTAGTCCTACTCTTTATCTTATTCGAGGAGGGAGTGAGCAGTCACATGTGTCTATCCCATCGTTACGAGTATGTATGTGTGGTCTTTGTCGCCCTCTTGGAATATTGGTATCGATAAAGATTAGTTAGAGCAATCAACCCTAAGCCTTATTACAAAAAAAACCTATTTTACCTTTATAAACTTGTTACTCCTTAGCTCTAGTGGTAGAGATGTGTATCTTTGCCAAGCTTATGATAGAATACTCGTCACGACCGAGAAATTGAGCGAATTAGTTACATGTTACCACATAGATTAGTTGAGTGATTTGAGTGTTTTCATCTTCCTATTTCGTGAGGTGTTTGGTTGTGTACTCGTAATAGATCAAATAAATGCTTAAGCGGAAAAATCCTAAGGAATACATTTTCATAAACTTCTAAAGGCTACTTGAGGACAAGTAGGATTCAAGTAGGGGATATTTGATGACATCAAATAACGTCTATTTTATAGCATCATTTATCCCATATAATTAACACATTTTGTATAATTATTGAAAAGAATTGTTACTTAATCGTTTATATTTGAGAATTGCAGTAATTATGGTTGGTGAAGATTGACTAAAAGGCACGCATTCTGGAGCTTAAACGAAGATATTTGAAGATTACTGTCCTGAAGACCAATACGCCGTATCCATCAAGGAAGATACGGCGTATCTGTGCCCGCACTCACTAAAGACCACGAAGACCACAAGATCAAATACGCCGTATCAAGGAAGACCAATACTCTGTATTCAAGCTATATGGGAATAAAATATTCTAGAAAATATCAAACGTGGTCCCTACATCAAGAAACCTCTAATACGCCGTATCCAAGACCTTGGATACGCCGTATCGACACCGACTCCAAACCTTATAAATAGAAAACTCAAAAATGAATTTTAAGTGTGTTAAATCATATTCTCGATACCTAAACCATAAAAGTCGATTTTCAGAGGAGAAAAAGAGCAGAAGAGGTCGAGCAACGCGATTTATTCTATAGAAGACAACGTGTAATTTCTTATACTCTTGTAATCGTTCAGTTTTTGGTATCATTCGTTAACTCGGTTAGTTTACCTTGGCTAAATCATTACTTTTGTATTAATTATGACGTTTGAAGGCTAATACCTTCGGGTATTAGCCATTGTTATAAAGATCTTAATGTTTGGTTTATTTATCTCAATTTCTTAATTTATCATTGAATTGATTGTTTATGTTTATCGTCATACTTGTTTACGTGCTTAAGTATGCAACCTATCATTTAACTAGGTCTAGTCCTACATAATTAATGCGCTGTAACTTCGGTGTTGTTTGGGCGTAGGCTAAGAGTCCGGGATAGCTCTCCATATTGCAATTTATATATCTAGAATCATAGGATCACAAATATTAACCTATCTTTGCCCTTTGATTGTGAGCTAAGTTGAGCCATAAGGTGACCTTGGTACCAACGAGTACGTTCTAATCAATTGGTAAAGACTCAGACAGTGGACTACTAATATATAAAGAGCCGTTAAGCAGTAAGTGGGTAAAGTCTCTATGAGATAGGGTTTAACAAGATCACTATTGCCTTAATCCCTAAGATAGATTATAATCAGCAAATAAGGATGCTTTATGCAGATGCGTTTAATTGTGACAGAATTCTACGTGTCTAGGTCTTAGGAAGAAGTCTTGCCTAAGTCTAAGAATGATATGCCGCTTCGAGATAAGTAATCATTGCACTAATAAACAAACCAACGTTCTGGTTGGATTAATAATGATTAATACAGTTTTCTTATATTTGGCTAGATCGCTCTATTATCTTTTGTTAATTTGCTTACGTGGGTTAAAGTGTCTTGAATTGGTTTTAGTTACACAAAACCTATGCCAGTCTCTCAGGCTAAAACCACCTTTTTCCATTAGATTTAGGATTAACATAGGTTTAGCATAGATTAGACTAACTTAGATTAGAAAAACCAAAGTATTAATAAATTAAAAGATTTAACTTCGCTCCAAGTGTACACTGCGCGTTAAAGTGTTGTTTTTGGTTAAGTCGGCAAAATATAAATTTAAAACTTGAATCAAAAATCACACCCCTAACTACAACACATCAAATTTCTACTATATAACAATTAGCATGGGCATAGTTGTCAAGCATAAAAAAAGAATTAAAATAAAAAACTGGCCAATGAGGATCAAGTGAACAGTAGAATGAATAGTAGTTAATTAACGACCGTTAATTTTCTTTTTTAGAAAGCTTTAATATTAAAAAATTACTCCAACACAAATTTTACGTAATTGGTCTTTCATGTTCGTGAATTATCCTTGGGGTTAACAAATTACGAGAATAGTCCATGAGGTTATCCGTCGGTTGCAAAGTTAGTCCTCAACGTAAAATTCGCACTCCGCAACAAAGCGCGGGTGCAAAACCTCGTTTACTAACAAAAGCATAAAAAAATTTGTTTTGGTAACCATGGTTTCTGACACATTGGCCGAATAATCCATGGAGTTTGAACCCACCGCCACACAGACTCAAACCAGGTAAAGCCCTCCCTTTTCAAGAGGTTGGCATAGCCAACAAAAGCATAAATTTAACAAATGAAATAGGAGAAATAAACAAATTTCAGCATCCATCATTCAATGTTGCAATATGTGTCTTCTGCTCCATCTTTGCCACCGTCACACTCACTATAGAGCTCGCCTTATGGATTCTTCAACTAATAATTTAGCATTCATGAGACAACATACTCAATAATCAATCTAGTTCTAGTATAATCTTGGTGACAAGATGGCGGAGGATATAAGGGGCATGAAGGGGTGCTGCCCCCCCCCCCCTTAAATTTTGGGTCACAAGTGTAACACGCCCAAAAACGTGTCGCAGCGGAAATGTGTCTGGGGGAGTTACTTCATAATACACAGCGCTAGATACAAGAGAACGACCTCTAAATGTGTCGTTTGAAAAGTAATCTCGTTGATTTCCTTGAAATTGATATAACATTCGTCCTATAATTGCATTACAATGAAAAGCTTGTAAACAACCCAACGAGATTTGATCATTTGTATGTAAGTAGAAATCCATGAATGAAATCTTGTCAAATTTAGACTCCAGTGCACATCAAGTAGGCCAAGCATCTAATTTACCTGAGAAAAACATGCTTAAAAAGTGTCAACATTAAAGTTGGTGAGTTCATAGGTTTTTGTATACACAAATGCTGATCCAAAGTTCTGTAAAGTGTGTATGACCATTTAAATCCTTAAATGTCCTTCCAAAATGTATGTATGATTTTTAGAAATCAATTAGTTGTAAAGTATGCATGACCATTTCAATCCCCAAATAGTCACAAAAATGTACGTATGAACGTTGAACCGCAATCGTTCAAAGTATGCATGATAATTGAAAATATCACGAAATGTTTCAAGTATGTATTGCCACTCTATTTAAGGCACAGTAAATATTCATGTGTGTATAAAACAATGATTACAATTACTCTAAGTTCATGAAACTGCGACGTAGACTTGTATGTATGCCACTTTATTCAAGGCACAGTAAGAGTGTACCCATCGTAGGTGTTCCCTCCAAGAACACCCGGGCATTAATGAAAATAATATGTACCCATCATAGGTGTCCCCTCCAAGAACACCCGGGCATTTCTGAAAATATTCATGTGTATGTAATTGTTGGCCCTGAAGACTCAACCAATCGTGTTCCGACATGTTATAACGTTCGTTTGCCCAGTGATAGCTAATCACCCGAACGAGGATTGTCAATCCCGAATAGATATATTTCATAACATTTGCGCTCACCCTCCAAGTGATTACAGTTCATGCAACCTAAGCTAATTCGTAATCGTTTCCAAAGTAAAGTATGTATTCGCGACCAAAAATGAATTCAATTAATGTATCCCATAGCGAGCTATGCAAATAAGTATGTAGACCAATTTGTAATCAACCATGTAAATGCATTCGTAAACAAGCATGTTCTCACCCCAAAAATATATGTAAAACCAGTCAAACTTGGGGCTATAAATTCACATTGATGTTGTAGAACGATTGGCAGAACTGCACATATTAAGCGCCAGACAAAACGGAAAACCGGAATGGCTCGATCAAGAAGTTGCGGTTTATCTTAACGGCTATGACCCACTAGCCTAGGATAATGTATTTGGGTTTTCCGATGAATGGTTACATCAACGCGACACGTTGATAAAGATTTAGATTGTTAAGTTGTAATTGTTTGGTGGTTGGTTAAATAAAGTAAATAGAAATGTAAACGAAAAGTATGTAATATATTATGTATATATTACATATGAAAAATGAACAAGTACATAATTCGTACTGTGAATTATATAACAAGACGAATAATCAAATAAATAAAGAAACGTGAGAAAATAATTAAAACAACACATTTCGACACGTGTTCGAAAAGTCACTAATTTAGTTAATAATGGTCCTCGTATAAAAGTAAACACACGTTTTAAAGTTACGAATCATGTAACGACGTTTTCAAAGCTTTTATAAAAGTTATACTTTTCCATTGACTTGTTAAACGTTGACCTTTAGTCCTGACCCGCTGTACTCAATTTTAAAAAAACCGACAAGCCTCTGCGGCAAAGTAAAACATCATTACGAACAACTTACGTGGATTCTCCGGAAGGCTGAAACGGACACGAAAGTGCTCAGAATCGTTTAATAAATGATCAGTCAGATTTAAAAAATATTAAAATTAACTTATTGTTCTACTAAATTGTATATTCCCGAATTCACACTAGTTTCCTCTTATATTAGGAGTAAAAGCCACCGTTTTATATCAAAACTTCCGTCAAAATATAATTGTTATATTTGTAAACCAAAGTCTAACTTTCAAGTCACAAATCCCGAATCTCATGTTCCTTTTCTGCTCATAATTATCCTTTATAAAACGCGCCAAAGTTCCTATTTATATCTCAAAACTCATCTAAAATACATTTAATAATGCTTATACATTAATAATCAATCCCGTTTAATATTAATAACATATTTATACTTATACTCGCAAGTTTTCATTATATTTTCATCACAAATAACTAATTGATAATATAACGAAATAAATCGAAATAATTATGTGCAGAAACAAAACCCCCCTTTTTTGTGTCTGATTATCAACCAACGTACCCCTTTTCCGTGTACAAAACCAAACGCACCCTCGCGTTTAATAACCCACAACCCGACGCACCCTTTCGGTGTTTTTAACCCACAAAACCAACCTTTACACCCTTCCCCGCTGACACCCGACTGTCCCGCAGCCAACCCGACACACCCATTCGGTGTTAACACACGAACCAAACAAAACAACCCTTTTTGATTTCGACAGCCAACCCGACAGTCCCCGGCTGTCCCCGCAGCCAACCCGACCCAAACCAAACAAAACCAAACCTCCTTTTTGGTGGGTGGCTATCACAGCCAAACACACCCTATGCGTGCTACGGTGGTAAACCCAGACGCCCCCAAAGGGTCGATTGCACCCAAAACGCATCCCAGCTTGCTTACTACCGACCCAAACGTGCCCTTATTGTTAATAACCAAACCCTTAGTCGTATCTCCCCGCTCATCAAACACCCCTATGTATTTTCTATATCCACCAAACCACCTAGTTATTTTTCTACTAACCAAACACACCTGTGGTGGTGTTAATCCCCACACACCAACCCACCCATGGCTGTCTCACAGCCAAACGCACCCTTATTCGACGAAAACACAAACCAATCGCACCCCATGGCTGTCTCACAGCCAAACGCTCCATTATGGCGGCGGCAGCCCGCCAAACGCACCCCAAGGTGGCGGCTGCCGCCCCTTTTGGCTGACTACATGAAACCAACGAACACCCCTAGTTATATACCACATCCAATCGCACCCTAAGCTACTAGTATGAACAACCAAACACGCCCTTAGGGTGGGCTGTCACCGAAAACAACACCCCTTGTGGTGGTGTTGATGAAAATGGGACGATGATGATGATGGCAGCGAGAGGGTGGCGGTGGTGGTGGCAGTGGTGGTGTGGAGTCGCGAGTGGGGGAGAGTGACTATGGGGATCGGGTAGATCGAGTTGCGGGGATCATTTTTGGGTTTGGCCGGAAAAGCCCACCGAAAAAGTTTTCCGACGGCGGCGTGGTGGCCGGTCGACGGCGGCTGGATTTAGGGGAGAGAGAGACTAGGTGATGAGTGTGTGTATATATTAGAAAAATGAAATGAAATATTTTAAAATTTATATTTATAATAAACTTTTAAAATAAAAGTGATAAGTAGTTAATAGTTTATGGTCAATTATATAATTATCTCACAGGGACTAATAGTGTAAATGTTGGGCATTAAAAATGTAAAATAAATGATTCGGACGCATATTACGACTTTAACGGACGATTTAAATTACGAAACTTGCGCCATTGTTTTCCAAATCATTTTTCCAATAAAATGAGTATTTACTCGACTAATTTTCGTAAACGTTTTATAAAATTTATTTAAAACGTTTATTTATTTAGTTTGTATATTTCCGATAAACTTGTCCGTAAAATGATCCTTTAACGCGATATTTGTTTTCTTCAACAACGTTTTCGATTAACAAGATAATTAATTTATTAAATATTTTTATTTAATAAATTCTGATAATTAAATATAAATTTAATTATTTTGGGTCGGTACGCGTTTTGTTCAAAATTTTTGCGAGGGCATTTCAGTCAGCTTCTGACTGTTTTTGGGTCTCGGTCAAGACTAAAAAGTTGTCTGAAATATCGTTTTACATCAATTTGATTTAGAGTCCGAGTTGTGAAAACGTGATCTAGTGGTTCGTTTTTGATAAATCAACCATGAATTAATATATATCTTTTTCGTTTTCGCGCCAAATACGTTAAAAACAACTTTCACTTGAGAGATGTAATATTAAATATGATTTATTATTTAAAATATGTTCCGAAAATTTTACCGGTCACGCGGTAATTGCTTTTATGTGACAATGAACGACCAAAAGTCAAAAAGGTCAAGTCAGACCCAAAAAGTCAAAGGGTAAAATCGTCATTCAAAATTTCGAAAATTCTCGGATGTTACAACTAATCTATTTGATTATGAAACACCTATGTGCAAGGCATTCGAAGAATATAACTATCTTTTGCAAATCGATCCAGACTTACTAATGACATTGGATTCCCATCAACTACGAATGAAAGCCTTTCCTCTCTCGTTGGCCGATGATGCTAAAGAATGGTGGATTAGTAAAGGAGATGAAAAAAATCACCACTTGGGTGGAACTTGTTGGGAAATTCTTTTGTAGATTCTATCCCGAATCATAAGATAGAAAGGATGAAATGTTAGACGAAAGAGAGAACTGGGGGATTGATCCACTTGAATTCTTATCAAACATTAACACATCATTCAAATACCATAAGAAAGTGGATGGAAGGACTCAGAAGGTGATATTTCACGCTTGGATTAATGGAAATTGGAATAAGAGATATGTGATAATTGTATTTTGAGCAGTAATGAATTGAAGGAATCTAAATATGAAAACCCGTCCAACACTGCTACTGATTCATTCTTTAAAGCCTATGAAGTACGTGATATTGAAAAACTAAGTTAGACAAAGCGCAAACATAGAAATTCTGTCAATGAGCTACCTAACAAAAGAAGGTGTAAAGCAGAAAAGTTTGAAGCCATTCAATACTCGCTTGGACCAAATGAAGAATATATTGCTATAAGACGTTACGAATATGATATTTGGGAAAGAAACGAAGATAATACGTCTAAAATCTATCAAGATATTTTTCAGAAAAAGGACAAAGGATGGAAGGTGATGCGCACCAAATAGTGAAAAGAGAAGCTGAAGAAAAGTCTAACTTAAAGACTTCGCTGTAAACAAAAGTGCTTCCCGGGAGACAACCCAAAATGTTATTTAATTTTGTTATCGAGTCTGTCTTCCCAGACATCAATACGGCGTATCCGCTCTATACCATACGGCGTATTGATCGTCTGGACGTTATCAGTCTTTGATTTTATTGTACTTTAAAAACATTATTGTCAGATTTTGAATACGGCGTATTCACTAACCTTATACGCCGTATCCACAAGACTGACTCGTATTTAGTTTGTTTAGTTTAGTTTAAATTAACCGTAGGTACCAAGATAGGAATACACATGTTCTTCCTATATTTTCTACAAGACCTCGAGAAAGAAATATCGACAAATATTGGTGGAGAATTTGAATTTCTGGAAATCTTGAAGTGTTGGAGTCTTGAAACTTCAAGGTGGCTGTTCAACACAATCTTGCTCATAAACGCAACTTGGAGAATCTACCTAGCAAATACCAGGGGAGTTTCTCATTCTAATTCTTTTTAAATTCTCGTATTTAATGTTTTATATATATAACAAGGACGTTGTATAATTCAAGTGGGGGGATAGAATTAGAATGTTTACTTGTCTTATTTTTCATATTAAAATGATTAAAATGTAAGACAGAACTTTGGACGGTCATGTTAACATAGCATTATCATTCAAACTCATATTACAATCCGCCCATACAAGACTTGTAATACTTAGATTCAATATAATTCCATGTAAACAAAAATTATGACGGTCTCCGTGTAATACGATATTGTATAAAGCTATGAAGAAAAATAATATTCTTCGAGACCCTTGTTTAACTTACAATGTCTGAGAACGAAGCGAGACCATTGTTTAACTTACAATGTCTGAGAACGAAGTGAGACCATTGTTTAACTCACAATGTCTAAAAAGTAAAATGAGACCATTGTGCAACTCACAATGTCTTAGGCGTAAATGAGACCATTGTGCAACTCACAATGTCTTAAGAAATGTTCTAGTATTTATATAATTAACTCTTATATAAATAAACGTACGATATACGCAAAAGATGTAAGCATATATATTATATATATGTATGTCATGTAAGCACTTAATGCAACAAGTAATGTAAGCAAGTAAGCAAGTAGTGTGTATGCACTTTGAAAATGTTTGCTGTGATGCAATGCTTGTGAAAACGGTTATAGTCTAGGGTAAAATATGCAACCTAGTTCTCTATAACCAGTGCTCTGATACCAATCTGTAACACCCCCAAAAATGTGTCGCAGCGGAAATGTGTCCGGGGGCGTTACTTCATAATACACAGCGCTAGATACAAGAGAACGACCTCTAAATGTGTCGTTTGAAAAGTAATCTCGTTGATTTCCTTGAAATTGATATAACATTTGTCCCATAATTGCATCACAATGAAAAGCTTGAAAACAACCTAACGAGATTTGATCATTTGTATGTAAGTAGAAATCCATGAATGAAATCTTGTCAAATTTAGACTTCAGTGCACATCAAGTAGGCCAAGCATCTAATTCACCTGAGAAAAACATGCTTAAAAAGTGTCAACATAAAGTTGGTGAGTTCATAGATTTGTTTAAGTATAAATGTTGAACCAAAGTTTTGTAAAGTGTGTATGACCATTTAAATCCTTAAATGTCCTTCCAAAATGTATGTATGATTTTTAGAAATCAAATAGTTGTAAAGTATGCATGACCATTTCAATCCCCAAATAGTCACAAAAATATACTTATAAACGTTGTACCGTAATTGTTCAAACGCATGTATGATATTTATATATATATCACCAAAATGTTTCAAGTATGTATTGCCACTTTAATCAAGGCACAGTAAATATCCATGTGAGTATAAAACAATGATTACAATTACTCTAAGTGCATGAAACTGCGACGTAGACTTGTATGTATGCCACTTTATTCAAGGCACTAAACAAAATAATAATTATTACATTTATTTAACCATTTAAACAACCATCCGGTTTTATGTTTATTAAATCTTACGATGTATTTATTAGTTGATTTATTATATAAACCAAACGCCCCTTATCTTGCTTCTAACCAACCAAACACACCCCTATCTGTGTTCCTGCTATACCAAACGCACCCTAACCGTGGCTGCTAAACCCCAAACGCACCCCTTCGGTGCCTACATCAAACCAAACGCACCCTATGGCTGTTTACAGCCAACCAAACGCATCCTTGTCTATGTACAACAGCCAAACGCACCCTTATTTGTGTACAACAGCCAAACGCACCCTTATTCGTGTACATCAGCTAAACGCTCCTCTTTATTTATTTCTGCTAATCCCAAACGCACCTTGGCTGATAAACCCATAACCAAAAGCACCCTAATCGTTATAACAAAACCAAACGCACCCGTGTGTTGTTATACGTTAAACCAAACGCACCCTACTTGTTTTAGAACTAAATCAAACGCACCCTATGGCGGTGGTGAATGCCAAACGCACCCTTATGGTGGTGGCAGCCAACCAACGCACCCTTGGTGCTAATATAACAACCAAACTGACCCCTCTTGGGCCGTGACTACAACCCAACGCACCCTTGGTGCTATGAACAAAACCAACGCACCCTTTTCTTGTGACAAACCCAAATCAAACGCACCCCTTTGTGGGTTGTGGCTGCCAAACGCACCCTTTTCTTGTAGTATAACAGAACCAACGCACCCTTGGTGCTTATGAACACATCGAACGCACCCTTTGGTGCTTATGAAGACGAACCAGACGCATCATTGGTGGTGGTGTGGTCGTGGTGGTGTGGGTGATGGTGAGGTGGTGACATGGGGACAGCGGGGTGGCGGTGGCAGTGGCGGTGAATGGGTGGTGGTGATGGAGAGGGTGCGTGGCGGCGCGTGGTTCGGTGGATCGGGTAGATCGGGTGATAGGGAGGCTTTTGGGACTTGGTCGGAAAACTCGCCGGAAAAGTTTTTCGGCGATGGTGGCCGGAATCAAGCCCGTGGTGGTTGCCGGGAAAATTGGGAGAGAAGAGAGAAGTGAGTGTGTGTTTTATATTTTATGAAATGAAATAAATATAAATTTTATATATATATATTAAAAGTTATAAAGTAAAGTGGCAAGTCTCAAATAGTCCAGGGTTAATTGTGTAAGTTTTTAATATAGTTTTGTTAACTATCGGTTCGGGACTTGTTTGAACTAGTTAACGGTCGATTCGAGTCACGAAACTTGCGCCATTGCGTTCCAAATATTTTTTCCCATAAAAATGAGTATCCACTCGACTAATTTTCATAAACGTTTTATAAAATTTATTTAAAACGTTTATTATTTATTTGTATATTACTGATAAACTTTGTCCGTAAAATGATCTTTTAATCGAATATTTGCGTCTTAACAACTTCTGACTAAGATTGATAACTAATTTATTAAATATTTTTTATTTAATAAAAAGTGTTAATTAAATATTATTTAATTATTTTCCTGTCGGTACGCGTTGTTCTTGATTCTAAAATCTTGCGAGGGTATTTAGGTCATTTTCTGCTTGTTTCCAAGTCTCGGGCAAAACTAAAAAGTTGTCCGGAATGTCGTTTTACTTCAAATTGCTTTAGAGTGCGAGTCGTGAAAACGTGATTTAGTGGGTGGTTTTTGATAAGTCAGCTTAGGAATAACATATATCTTTTTCGTTTTCAAGTCAAGTAAGTTAAAAATAACTTGCACATGAGAGATGTAATAATAAATATGATTTATTATTTAAAATATGTTCCGAAAATTTTACCGGTTACGCGGTAATCGCTTTTATGTGACAATAAAAGACCAAAAGTCAAAAAGTCAAGTCAGACCCAAAAAGTTAAAGGGTAAAATAGTCATTTAAAATTCTGAAAATTGCCGGATGTTACAACAAGTAGCGATTTTATGGATAGTGGCAGTTAAGTTTATATTTTATGTTGTGGGCTGCTAAAAACGTGGTAAACTGGTAACAAACATTGGTACTGAGACGTGGGTAATGTTAAATTATGATTATCGACTAGTTTTAGTGTTTGTTGACTAGTTTTGATGTGTTATTTCTTTTTTTGAACGACAAAGATGGAATATATATATAAAAGAATCTAGCAAGACGCTAGAAACTTAAAGTACAATAGAGTCAACAAAAAGAATTACATAACATCAAAAATGGTAAAATCCCGAGACTTTAACTGCGAGGGAATCAAAAGGGATGAAAAAACTTTTGACACGAAGGCCGACAGATCGGTTTTCACTTCGGCAAAAGAAAAACCCCCCATCCCGGAGGCCGATCCACCGGTTTTCCATTCCACTTCGGGGATTGATTTGATTAAACCCCAAACAATTCCCGAGAGAAGGATGAAAAGAAGAACCATCCTCGAAAAACCCCGAACCCCCACACGAAGATGTCAAAACGAAAAAACCTTGCGTACAGGTACGCCAACCCGCGAACTTGAACGCGCAGAATCAGGAAAAAACCAAGAAGCAGCTCTAAACCATTGCCCCCCAAATTTATTTACGCGTGATCAAAAGGGATACAATAGGGCCAGTCATTCCAAGAAAACTTCATATGGTCACCTATTAGTGAATCCACGAAATGAAGAAAATGAACATTATCGAATAGATCACTTTTTCCTCAACGGTTGAGAGTTATACGTGACGCTATTTCGGTATCTCCAAAGCCTACCAAAGAACCGAAATAGTAATAACATAACCTGTGTTTTATTCTCTTTAGAATCATGCCAAGCGATGTATCTCAATCATTGAAGAATCCAAAGAAGAAAGCTTGAAAAAGAGGAATATCACACCATCAAAAAAACGAGCTCCACATATCGGTAGCAATGTCGCATTGAAGATAACATGATTAGCAGATTCAACATTGCATTGCAAGAAGGCAAAGAGATGGCCGGAATAACATACCAAAGCTCTAAGAGAGGATTCAATCTATGAGGGAGTCGGTCTAAGGAAAGCCTCCACATAAACACATTGACCTTCCGGGGATAGATTTATCCCAAGTAGTAGCATGAGCAAGATTGGAAGGATATTTTGGTCAATCCTATAACTGAGCACCTTAACGGTAAAAGTACCATTAAGACCAAGACTACCAAGTACATGTATCTCATTGACAACAATAATTTATGTACCGAGATCTCAATTAACATGTCACATAAATGGGCAATATTTCTAACTACTAAGATTGGTCGGAGACCAATTACAAGTTACCTTTGCCCATTATTAATACGGTACAATGATAAGGACAATCTTGTCTTGATCAAGATGATAGAGCCGATTGTACCTTGTAAAAAGAGGAGTCTCGCTACCCAAATATCTTTCCAAAATCGAATACGAGTGCCACAACCTGCTTTAAAACGAAAAGTGTTAGATAAGATAATACCTTTCGAGTGGAGAAAATTGGAGGTTCCAACAATGTTAGCCCAAATGCCCTTGAAGCTACAACCATTTGTATCGAAACCTCCTTCTTGACCATGATAAGCTTTGATGACCTGAACCCAAAGGGCGTTTGGGGAAGAAAGGCAACCTCCAACGCCAATATTTGAAGAAGAGCAAGGTTGAAAGCTTTAAGACTGCCAATGTTTAACCCTCCTTTATCGAAAGAATTAAGAATAATTGGCCATTTGACCCAAGCCATTTTGTTTTCATCTTTATTACCACCCCAAAAAAATTTAGCCCGAATTCTTTCCAGGTCTTGAAGGACCGATTCGGGTGCTCTGAAAATCGATAGATAAGTAGAGTACCAATACTGACCTATGCACAGTACATGATAAGAGTCAGACGACCCCCCAATCGATAGAAGATTAGCTTTTCCCAAGAGAAAGCCTCATATGAAAACGATCAACAAGCGTCTTCCAGCTAGCAATAGACTTCATATTGGAACCAATGGGGAGACCAAGGTAATTGGAAAAGAGATATCACCTGCAATACAACCGCATATGGCTAGCCATACTTAAAACTTCATCTTTATTAACCATACATAAAATATTAGACTGTGAATATTAATCTTGAACCCGAGGCTGAGATAGAAAACATGGAGAACACAAATGACTATTATCCAGTACTTTAGCATTCCAATCCGTAGTAATGATCACATCATCTGCATAAAAAAGATGAGAAACATTGATAGTAGAATTCTTAATATTAACACCAGTAATCAAACCATTTCACACTGCTTCCTCAAAAGCATTATGGAGACCTTCCATAACCAAGATGAAAAGGAAAGTAGATATAGGAAATCCTTTGCCTAAGACCACGCTTAAATGGAAAACCTCAGACGTAGTCTTACCATTAATAAGAATTAGAAGCTCTCGAAGATTTAGACAATGCTTTAAATCCAAGAGCATGTGTGGTTAGTAGGAAGCATTTAATTACCAAATCCAAAACTGTCGAGAATGTGAATCAAGTAATTCCAGCTTATTGAATCAAAAGCCTTTTCAAAGTCCACTTTAAAAATGAGGAGCTTCTTTTTCGTTTTTTATACCACTCAATGATTTCGCTTAGAATACGGGGCACCATCAAGAATTTGACGACCTGCAAAAAACGTCGACTGTTTCCCTTGCTAACAATCTTGTCAAATCACTTTAGATAAACTTAGCTAAAATCTTGCAATGATCTTATAGTGTATACCAATAACGAAATAGGGCGAAAGTTAGTGATTAAGGTAGAGGTTGTTTGACTTTGGGATAGGGTGCAAAACAAAGATTTTAGCACATTGAGGTTCATAACACAAGAAGCAAAGTGAATAAATTAACAAAATCATAAAGAATCACTTCTGAATAGAGCCCCAATTACTTCTTCCAAAATGCAAAAAGAAACCATCATGGGCCCGGAGGCTTTTAACTACTTCCCAACAATCCCAAACGGCTTCCTTAATTTCCTCAAGGGTAACCTGTCCTTTCAAGAGTTTCTCGATACCCATGCAATTAAGGAATTAGAATGCGGAAGGTTAGAGACATAACCTGTGAATCTTGAGCATGGAATTCCTTTTATAGAATTGAAGGAATGCATCCTTGATCAAACAAGGTCTGATCCAATTTCCTTCAAACCATAAATCCCATTGATCCATCATGATTCCCGCCTTTTTTGGTTGATGAGCTCAAGGGAAGAATTTGTGAATATTTCATTTTCCCTTCTATAGCCCCATTTGACATAGCTTATTGAATATATCCATTGAAGCAAACTTATCGATCTTTTTTTTCAATTTCTTTGAAGAATGATGAGGCGGTGATCATTGTCGGAAGGCATAACGATATGTATATTAAGATTTGTTTTAGGTTGACCCTCATCAATCCTTTTCTCAATGAATTAATTTCCTCAAGAGCCACGTTTTTCTGTTCTTTCCAACGTCTTGACGTTGTTGCTTCATTTTTTTGATCTATCCTTAAGGGCGGCAAAACTTCAATTACATTTGTGATTAGAATCTAGACAATTCCTTCCTCTCAAATATGTTACTCAAAAACCATCTCTCATGAAACCTGAGTTATACAATTTGACCGAGTGGGACCCAAATCACTTTTGTCAATATGAAGAAGGATATGGTTGTTTCAGACCATATCCTAATCTAGGAGCAGTAATCCGAACATCTGGGAGCCGAATATCACATCTTCTGAAATAAGGAAGCGATCAAGTTTACTAAGCTTAGTACCTGCTTTATTCATCCAAGTAAAAGAGCGACCACCAATAGGAAGATCGACTAAACCTGTGGAATCAATGAAAGAGTTAAAATGATCAGCTTCAATACTATTCAAAGTAGTACCAAACCTTTCTTGTGCGTTTCTGACAGCATTCATGTCTCCAAACATAATATAGGAGCCATTATGGTGATGCATGAAGTCTGTGAGTCTATTCCATAAGGCAAGTTTAGAAACATGATCTTGTGGGCCGTAAATATTCACCATGAAACAGTCTCCCACTACATTCTTCCAATTCCCTTTGATAATAATAAACGAGTCGTCACACCAAATAGAATTCTTAGAGAACATATTGGGGTCCCATATAGAAATAAGACCACCTGAGAGACCACGAGCCATACTACAAGCATAATCAAAAGCATAGTTACCCCACATAGATTTAATTCGAAATAGCTCAAGACGAGTCATTTTTGATTCTTGAATCCCAAGAAAATGCACATTGTGTTTAAGGCAAAGGTCCTTTATCCACATGCGTTTTCTTCTTTTCCTCGTACCACAACTATTTATTGACAAAATATTCATTTGTCAACCATGTGAATCCCGATTCCTTTGATCATTTTGTTTAGAGTTTTTTTACATCCTCTAACATCATAACCAAGTGATGAGCCCACATCAATGATTTGGTTGAGTTCACTTAAAAGGGAAAATCCTTTGATATCATTTTTTCTACGTCTTGCAAACGATGTAGAACAATTGCTAGATGATGAAAAGCTCTTTTTCATGAACTCAAATCCAGGAGGTCTACTTAAATCCGAAGAATTATCCTTTGTTTCTGAATTAGTGGAATTAAAATTGGTGTCTTCTTCCATTTTTTTCTTTGGGGAGTCGATTGAATACCTATTTTCACCATCTTTTTTGTCCCCTTCGGTACCCAGTTCATTGTCAAAAGCTTGTTCATCCATATTGTTGAGTTTTGTTTGGAGTATTTCAAAATCATCAATCGGTTGCTCGTCGTTTGATTCAGATACATGATCCACCTCCTTTAAGTCGTGGTTGGAGGAAATGTCATTGTAGTCATCTTTTATTTTTGTACTCCATGATCCAATTTCTTGGACCGAAACCTCAAAAGACTCATTCTTGATGTCGACTTGAACAGTTTCCGAGATGAGTTGATGTGATTTGGTAGATATGCAAAGTCTACCCGAACTCAATGCTGTGGATTCTTCCTTCTCAAAGAACAAGAATTTCCCAAAGCTACTTGCAATCTTTTTGTAAGCCATTGAGCCCCAAGCACATAAAGGTAAACCACTCACCTCAATCCAAAGAATTCGTTCGTCAATTTTAAAATTAGGCATGGGAGCCCTTTTAATCGAATACAACCTTTTAAGACTTTCATTCTCTTGGAATTTAGAGCAAGACATAGATGAGGGAAATTGTATCCAAATCCAGTATCCGCCAACATGATGAATATTAAGATCTAAGAAGCCTTCATTCCTACAAATGACATACATGTTTTCCATGGAATCGATGTCTTTCAATTTCACAAGTAGGATTGTATCCGTGTTTTCCACATTAATGGTTTCTTGTTCCGTGAGTGTGATGGTGCGTTTTTGGATGGGTTTTGTTTCGTTGGAGGTTGATATGGGAACATATTTGAGGGTCGAGGAGTATGAGGGTTTTGGTTGGTGTGTTTTGATTTCTGGAGGTTTATTATTTGTGGCGATGTTGTTAAGAGATGGGAAGGCGTTATGGTTATTGGCGGTAGTGAAAGCGTTGGTAGGTTTTGGTTGGGATTGAGTATATTTTGGTGCTAGGGTTTTTGTGTTGGGATGTTGGTTTAAAGCTAAGGTGATGTAAAGATGAAAACTACCAATCCATATATTCGACATAGAATTCACAATAGAATTTGCATCCTTAACACCAAGGAATTTAATAAAACCAAAGCGTTTACCTCCTTTAGATAATTTATTAGCGATGAAAGCGTCAACCAAACGACCATGAGAAGCACACACGTTCCATAATCTTTTTGATGTTAATGCCGGAGGCATATTGGTGACATAAATGGATGTTGCAATGTTCTCCAAATCCTTTTGATAAGGATTTCCAATTGGTTTTGATTTCTTGTTCCGAGTTATCCATGTCCAACCATTTTGATCCGTATTGACGAATTGCTTTCCCATGAAGAAGAAAATTGATTAAGGTTTTTGAAGATTAGGGTTTTTTTTTTGATTGAATGAAAGATCAAGGAAGAAGATTTATCTATATATATGACTACAAGGATAGTTTTATATATTAAAATGTCACATTGATGTCATGAATTTTTCCCCCTAGTGAAAGCGATCAAGCTCCGCCACTAACGCACGACTTTTCTGACATTATTGTACCCGAAGGAACAAACAATCATAGGTAGAAGAACATATAAAATATGATCACATACACAACACACATGGAACTATGGAACTGATTTTCAATCTCTTCGATAGACTTCGTGCTTCACTAATGACATTTATGGTGAGTTCAACGAACTAAAATTTGGTTTGAATTGTGCAATAATTAAGGTTTTAGTTTTTTCCATGGCATTTGTAAATCCTTTAAGTGCTTCATGACAAGCATCGAGTGAAATGTTCTTCCCACAAATAAATGTTTAGAGTTTTAAGCAATTGAACTTCTAACATCAAAAAGGAAACTAGCATTTTTGAATTAATGTTTAAAAGGAATTAAGCAAACGACATTTTGTGATATATGTTAAACTGGTGTTGTAAATTTTACTTCCATCTTATTCATAAGAGCAATTTGATGACTGAAGTTCTCATATGTTCTAAATATGAGAGTTTTGTATTCATATATCTAGTAACATTTGATAAGTTGAGTGTTTGAATAGGTGTAACAATAAAAACTTCTATTCTATGAATATTTAATTTTTAAAAGTACCTATTTTGTTAAATAATTTTAAAAGTATTATGATCACATAAAAAACTTGTAACATGAGTATGTTGCTTTGCTAGTTGTTAACGTATGTGGTTTGATAGATCCGATCCGTCTAATAGACCAAGGGATAATAGGGCCTTGGAAATATTGGCTACTTTATGCGGTTTCATGGTTTGATTAAAAGTGCAAGGGGTATTCCTGCACTTATTTCTAACATTTTGGTGTTTTGTGTACAAGGTTATAAATAGCGTGAAGCGTGGCGTGGCGGCATAGCCAAGCCTCAAGCTTTAGCGTGAAGCGTTGCGTCATAGCGTTTTTAAGGCGTGACTCAAGGCGGCAAAAAATATTTATAGAGTGGTCAATGTTAGTTAGCTACTAGGCTTAGAATTGAGTAATGGAGTTACTAAGCCCGAATCCCATACAACCCAAAGCATAAATACTTGTAAATAAGCTCAAATCCATGAAATCTTTTAAAGCTTCAAAAAAAATCACGCTATAGCCCGCTTTATCGCACCCACGCCCTCCAGACCCGCCTTGGCCTGTATCGACACGTGAGACCACGCCCGCCTATAGCGCCCTATAGCGCTCTTTTTATAGAACCATGTTTGATCCTATTTAGCAAGGGGCTGAAGTGAAAGTATTAGGTCTATATGAGCTTCCTTTTCCTAGTTCTAAGGTTATGCTCTCTCTCTTTACATGTTTACTTTCTCTCTCTCTGTAATATATATCTCCCTCCCTCCCTGTATTCACATATCACCACATCACACATTACATACATTATATTCTAAGTCCCTTATGATGGAGGCACTGACTTGATCGTCAGAGGGTGGTTCCGGAGGCTTCGACTCGAGACCCCTTCTAACGGGTTCTTTCATGTTGGCAGCTCGACTTCTAGGCTCGGGATGATGACGAATGATACCCGAGAGGCGTCAAGATCAACCTGAAAATATTTTACCTCAACAAATTGGCGCCATACATGGGACCCGTTATTTAATCTACTAAAGCTAAGAATGAAGGGTCTCATTTTCGATTCTCTTTCCCCAACCTCTGGGTCATGCAGTTTGCGGTCATGCACAAATCTGATACAAACTATTCTAGTATTCCAAAGTATCAGATACAAAGTCTCTGACCAAAGTATCATATATAAAATATGCCAAGATGGGATACCACCAACCATGCCGTTTGGCATTACTTCGTACGGTATTGTACGCAATATGTACAAGGGTGTTGTATGATGTCGTTCGGTAAGGGTCGTTCGGTGTTACTACCATTCGGCATTGTTCCAGGTTTGTTCACCAAATGATTTCTTCGGTATGATCATCCTCGGTGGAAGGAAGACATGCGTGGTTTGGTTCATTTCCTATGGTGGTAAGAGTATGGTTGTCTGGTCCATACCTTCGGTATCATTCCCTTCGGAGAAGGAGAGCAAGAGTTTTTTGGTTCATCTCCCTCGGTGGAAGAAAGGCATGTGTGGTTCGGTTCAGTTTGTTTCCTTCGGTGGTAGGAGGGTATGGTTGTCCAGTCCATATCTTCGGTCTTATTTTCTCCGGAGAAGGCTAGAAGGAGTTGTTCGGTTCATCTCCCTTGGTGGAAGGAGGGTATGTGTGGTTCGGTTCCATGTTCTCCGGCATCATGATGTTCGGCACGTTCCTCCGGCATAGTTATGGAGTGGTACCTGAGAGTTAAGGACGGGTCATGTTTTCAGTCCGCTCTCTCAAACACCTTCGGAATTACCGAACTGTTCGGAATCGTCAGTTCATCCGGGTTGTCGACCTGTTCAGAACTAACAATGTGTTTGGAGTTACTTGCTCGTGCGGTGTCCATCAGTTTCATTTCTTACAGGGCCGTTCGGAGGTAATGGGATCGCTTGGTGGAATTAGGTTTGGAAGTAACTGTAACCAATGATCGGAGGTAACTACAACTACACATTATTAGATGGATTAGGCCCAAGCCCGACTTGTGGGTTGGGTCCATTAGGGTTAGGGTTATGCATTTGTACTATATAAATAGTGATCAATAATAAAGTTATACCTACGGGTTTTATTGTCTAACATGGTATCAGAGCGGGTCTGATCCTCTTATCTAGGTGGCTACGTTGAGCCGCCTCCTCTAAACCACCCCGTCAAACCCTAAACCACTAATAAATCTTGATATCCACTCACGATGGGCTCAGAAGAATCTCTAGTGGAATGGGCAGCAAATAAAGTTCAAAAACTTTTATAAAGTTTTTTTTAAGAAAAAAAAGGGAACATGCTTACATGGAATCAAGTCGTTGCTGTTAATGATCCATCTCTTTTATTTGCTAACACTCGCATGAATCTTTTAGATTTTTAATTGGTATTTATCATCTATTATCGTTATTCTAGGTTTTTGGTATTTATTATCGTTATGTTAAAAAAAGTTATAGTTGTTTTATTTATGTTGGTGATTTTTGCTATGTTTACAAATCCACACAATCGTTATTTGTGTTAGTGATTTGTGCTAAGGTCACAAATCCACACAACCGTGATTTGTGTTGGTAATTTATGCTACCGTCACAAATCCACACAATCGTTATTTGTGTTGGTGATTTGTGCTAAGGTCACAAATTCACACAATCTTATATTGTTGTTCGTGCTTCGGTCACGAGCCGGTTCATTTTTTATTACGTTAATGTTTTTATTACGTCAGTGTTTTGTTTTTGTTTTCTTTTTATTTTCTCCTTTTCTAGTTTACTACTCCAGTCCGAGCTTTTGCGATTTCGCCGCTCGAACTGCGGGGGAGTATTAGATGGATTAGGCCCAAGCCCGACTTGTAGGTTAGGTCCATGAGGGTTAGGGTTATGCATTTGTACTCTATAAATAGTGATCAATAATAAAGTTATACCCACGAACAAATGTCCGCTGTAGATTTGTAAGTGTTCCCAACCGTATAAGCATGTTTTCTTGTTTACCATGATAGGGCAAGCTACGTTCTTTGCCACACTATTTTGATATGTTGTTATCACTTGTGAGTAGTAAGGTGACATGCTCCCAACAAAGATCTTCTAGGTACGAAATCATATAGTACTTCAATAATACATGTTTGTATGCCTATGGTGAGGCACGATGGGTGCGTTACGCTATTTGGAGGATGACATGGCACTTTTATGTCAGATTTTCAACGCCTCCCAGCACTATTCATTGACCCCTTTTCACGACTCCCAACACTAACAATTAACTTCAACTTCGTTCAATCTTATTTTCTATTCGAATGGAGCACTGGTTTTTAATGATGTCTCACGTATGCTCAACTTAATAAGTTACACGACTAACAATCTTCTAGCTCTAAAAATCACGTCCATTAGTAATATCTTTGGACCTCTTCCCCTCGCGATTCTTGAGGCATCTTGTTACTAAATACACAAGTGTGAGACATTTTGCTAAACGCACCAAGGGCGGTTCTGGACTCTTGAGATTCGCAAGCTTCTGCCTTTTCGAACGTTGGGTTATGGGAATCGTACTCACATATGAATTAATATCAACTTTTATATTATTTGTACTTAGCGCCGACTTCACCGAATTTCTTGAACTCCGGACATTTGTAGCTTAAGTCCGACTCTTGAGTCGGACTTTCAATACCTAAACACGCTTTAATTAACAACTTGTTTCGAATCTTACCTCCCGTTTCGCCGCTTCGGTACTTAAGATCAGAATTTATAACGGCAGTTTTGCAACGCCCGGTCCCCTTGTCACCAACACTAACAAATCTTTGATCATTTCGTCTGTATACAACCTCTGGACCAGAGGAACCTAACACATTGTCAGACGTATAACCGATAGAACCAACCGTCGCAAAGCACATGTAAGGGTTCGTATATTTAAATTTTTTGGCCCTAACACTTTTAAATATTAGAGTCGCCCTTACTGATTCTTTTAAATATCGTCCATTTCGTCCTTAGCTTTATAAGTACGATGCTCTGGAGGGGAACGCCACCCAAGCTGCAGAACCGCCATCAAATTATCAATATAAGTTTAAATATTTACAAGTAGCGGTCTACGTTGCAATCTTCGTAGAACTGCATTTCCTATTGCGATATGAAAGTATATCAAAACGAATCATCCTTACTGACTCTTTCAAATGTCGACCACTTTTTCCCAAACTTTATAAGTCTGACGTTCTATCATTCTCCAGGCAGGAGCACCGAATAAATTGCGTTCCGTGTTCTCATGTTACCGAAAAGCAAAAATCAATTTCCACGGTTGGTAACTTAGCAACCTTTGTATTTTTTTTTCCATAGTTGACACTCTACCATGTGTAAAAACTTGATTCACCAAATCGAAAAATATCTTTTGAAGTAAACTATATATGTATGTGACTAATTAATTTACGTAAAATCTCACTCTCATTTATAATATGGCATACTAATATATCCTAAATCCATACATTCTTTCAATATATAATGAACAAAAGTACTATCCTGGTTGCTTATCCTGGTAAAAAAGCAAAATTTGTTTATTCAAAACATCGATAACTTGAACTCCGTCTTTCGAGCCCCGTCTCTTGGGCTCCGTCACTCGAACTCCGTCCTTTTCGGACAAGGGCATGCTTTGAAAAACTTTTATCTCAAATTTAAAAATGGAAGGATTATATTAATGCATTTATTGCATGTTGGAGCAAAGTATACACCGTAAGGTTTCGCTAGACATATTGTTTTTTACATCCTGAAAGAAAATGATGCACGGGTGAAGTGATGTTCATACTGGCTCCGACAAATTACGTATACGATGGTGATGATACAAGAACAAAGACACACGTTCTCGACTTTTGTGTACGTCGCAGCAACATTATTCAAATATATTAATGAATTGTATCTTGCGCCCCACATTCAAAGAAACAACAACACATCTCACCTTCGACGCAACAGGAGCACGATTGAGTTTGACTTCTCACGTTTAGTCTATCAAACCTTTTTCACAACAAGCTTTGAAACTCGTCGGTTGCAGGAATCCAGTGTTTTCCTCCGACCAATTCCCGTGTGGAATCATACACAAATGCCTTTGATTACTAAGCAAATATTGATCCTAGCGATGGTCCTTCGGCGCTTCATGGTGTTCCTTCGATGTTTCGATCATTCTTCGGCCACTGTCCGTTTGCCATTTCTTTGTTAGTTTTGAATTTTTAATATCGCACTTTGGCAAAGGAACGACTCACGTCCATCAATTTGACTAGCAACATCCATGCAACGACTTAGAAAGAAAAAAAGGAAATACATACGGCCTATCGACAGATCCCACCGACCCACGAGTTCGTTCTTTCATCCTTGTGTTACTACTTGGGGAGTCCGACCTCTAAGTTGATCATATGTCTCGCTGGTAACCAAACACAGTAGTCCACCGCGCATATCAATATGCTTTTTTGATAGTCCACCATGTGTATTGATATGCCTTTTGATAATCCAATCAATAACCTCCGGCCACCAACCTACCTTTAGCTCCATCCTTTAGCTCCATCATCTCGCTCCATTTATATGAATTTCTTCAACATTCTGCTCCGTCACACCAATGTTACGACCAGATCAGGGAACTCCGGATGAGTAAAATTCGTAGCATAGTTGTAAAGCACCAAAGGGATACCCAATAGGCTGAGATATACGCATATTAGTGTTTCGGATTAAAAATATCGCTCTTGGTCCGTCTGCTCGCTCCTACCTCTGGACGACGACACAAAACTTCAACCATTTAACCCCGGAATGAAATATTCTAAGTTACATATGCTTTTGGTCAAATATTGTAACTCCTTGAGACCGCAGACGCAAGGTCCGGTTATTTTCTGGTTTCCTCATGATTTTGAAGATCCACCACCTTCACCGGTGCTAGAGTATCTAGTTATCTTATGGTTTCCTCCTTGATACCTAGTTGCTTGTGTGACCTCCGGATATCGATCTGTGGTCGATTCTTGTGTGACCTGTTTAATCCTCCATCCGCAGTTGATTCTTGTTTACCATCGATTATCGGCGCATTGGAATTCCATCCTTATTCGATGTTGTAGAATTCTGAAATATTTCTTCATTTGGTCTATACCTAGATTTAACACCATGGCGGGCATGAAAATATAAGAAAATGATTACTTAAACATGCGAAGAAAACGAATAGTATTTGTCTCCACACGCACGCAAGACTTCGTAAAACCAACTTTGAAAATTATTGAACGGAAAATAATATTTTATAAAAATGATTTAAAGCAAAGTTTTGTATTGTTTGGTGCAATAAATAGACTTTTATTTTATAAGTTCATCGATACTAGTAAGATATAGTACCGACGAACTGAGGGGGGGTGTATAGTGGTGTGATACCTCCGTCTGTTGTGTCACAGTTGGTTGTCATCCGTTTTTGTATTGACGCAGGTGATATATTGTATCTGTTATATCTAACGGGAAAAAGCAAAAAAACTTTCATATTTTATATTGTAGGACTAAATTTAGGAGATGATTATTTGGTCGAGGCCAAAGTAGGAATAATAAGGACGATAAGCACCATGCGTACAACACATGAAACTATAGACAAATTATTAAGTGGCTCCGCGTAGTCAATGACTATGTACCGGAAGGTTGTGTATTTGGTTAGACAAATTATTAAGTGGCTCCGCGTAGTCAATGCGTAGTCGCCGGAAGGTTATATATTCTAGACAGAAAACTTGAGTGATTCCGCCGGTTGGCTAGCTACCGCCGGTGAAATTTGTAGTCAGTGTCTAAAGAAAGTGTCCGTCACTCTACAACCCGAGTGCCTGTCACGAGACGGCTAATGGATAAATTCTTATGTGACTCAAGTGTAGTCAATATCCATTATTCCCTAAGCCTAATTCACTTAGGAAGAACCTTCAACGAAAAGTTGTACTCCCTACTAGATAAATTATCAAACGACTCCGGCGTAGTCGATGTCCTAATGCAAATGAGAGATAAACAAAAAAAAAACAACAAAATGCAGATAGCACACAATGGCCAGCATTGAGGGGAGTGTAATAGACTCCGGCGTAGTCGATGTCTATGCACCGAAAGGATATGTTCCTGGATAGATAAATTATTAAGTGACTTGTATGTAGTCAATATCTAAATACCGGAGGATTACGCACTCGATACACTAGCTGATCATCAAATCTAGTTGCACATTTGACTAGTCTTGTGCTCTTTCTTGATCATGGAATTACCTTACTGTCCTTATTAGTTAGTGTGGTACAGTAGTATTGAGGCCTATATCAGTTATAACCTGGGCCTATGTCCTCTTAGAATGTTTCTGGTTTAATCCATATATAAAAAGAAAGCCTGTTTGTCTGTGAAAATATGTCAAGAGAGGACTAGGATAATTCAACAAGTTGGCTTAAAACAAATAACCATTTACAACACTGTTACCAGCACCTAGTTCGCTCGATTTGCAAAACGCCTTTAGACCAAAATGCCTAGTCTACCCGACTTGCTTCAAATTGCCACGGTTAGTGACCGACTAGCACTTAGGCGCCGCCTAGGCCGCTTTTTACAACACTGTTACCAGCAGTAACTTTTACTTTCATGATCACTAATGAAAATTCAAGCCTTCTGTGCAAGTATGTGTAAACATCTAAAACCTTGACCATTAACGATACTACGAACAGATTGATTATTAACAATTTACTATGAAGTAAAGAAGTGGCAATTTAGACCTATTGACCACGAATTTGGATTTTTATCTCAAAAAGGGGGAACAAGTAAAAGGAACTTAAAAAGAAAACAAGTTGGTTAAAAATCGCCTCAAGTATTTTTCTAGTGCATAAAACCTCCTACATTTTATTTAAAAATTTAATTATGATCGCAATACAACTTTTGTAATCATATTTCACACGCTAGTTATTTATCAGAAATCTAAACGTTTTGGACGAATAAGTTTCAAATCAACCAAAATAAAACTGTCTTAACCCGTTAACCAACCTAGCCTACCAACCCGACAGTCGACCATTATGGATATAAAAGAACTAGAGAACAGGCTACTGGTTTGTGGTCGTTACGTATATTATTTATATAACTAGAAATATGTGAGCCTATCGAGAGCACACACGAATACACGAAGAGCACGTTTATTGTGTATTTAATTGTTAGGATCTTAAAAGTGTCGATTATGATACTTTATGTGGTTTTACTTATTATTAATGTTTTACTTTATTTTAGAAGTAGAAAGTAGTTTATAATAAGGAGAAATATGCTTAAACTGAAAATAGCATATTATCCAAAGATTAAAGACTAGATTGCAAATTAGAAGAAATAAAGGAAGGGAAGCTTATCCTTCCTCTCCTATAAATACCAACCTAATCAACATTAGGTGGTTAACGCTTGTAACAAACTCACTTTCCTTCTCATTTCTCTTTTCTTTATAAACTTTGAAAAGTGAAAGTCTTGCTTTCCTCTCTTAATTCTCTATAGTCTTAACCTTCCTAATCGTGTGATTCAAGATAAATCGTGACCTAAAAAAAGTGGTATCATACGCCATTAGAGATTAAGAGTGATCTAATTTGTGATTCGTTGCGTGATCAAGATTGACATGATGCTTATTCGGTGATTTTCGGTGGTTTCGAGTGGTTATTTGAGCTTATTGAGCATTTTCGACATCATATATCACGAGTACATTCATTTTCGACAACAATTATGGATAAGACTTTATCGTTGTTGGTTATTTTGAGCAATTTCGGTATCCTTTCGTGTGTCACATACAAATTCGATAAGGTCGTTGATCGTTAAGAGAGAGTTTATCGAAGTTTTACCATTTTCGAAAGTCTTATTGTTATTAGATTGAGTTGTAATAGATATACTTGTTTTCGGTTTTATCGAAAAACGTATTTTAGGTGTTTTTATCATTTTTGAAAGTTGTTACCGAGATTGATCTTATGCACAAGTTTTCGGTTTTAACGGAAATTGTGTATTAGGAATACGTCTCATTCTCGGAAGTAAGCATAACAGTTGTAATAGATACATAATTTCTCGGTTTTATCAAGAATTGTGTTAGGAAAATCAATTTCGATATCATATCACAATTTTGACATAATTTCGGTTTTATCGAAATTGTGTTAAACGAACAAAAAGGATTAGTTTTGACATTATAATAAGGATTTGTGAATTGTAACGTGATAATTTCTTTTGGTTTTATCGAAATTGTGAGATTTCGTATTTTCAGGTAAATAAATTTATTATATTTTATTTCTATTTTTACCCTTAAGTAAAATATTTACTTTTACTTTTACCCAACTCGACAAATTTCGTGTTTCTAGCTAAGTTTAAGTACTATTTTAGACTTTCTCCCGTCTACGTGCCTATCGTAGTTAAATATTTTCATTTTTCACCCCTAAGTTTTATAAACTTTATTTTTACCATTTTTAGTTTTGGTTCGTGTCTAGCCGAAAACGTGTCAAACTTATGTTTTTACAATTTTTGAAGCCAACAAAAAAATGTGTAGTAAAAAAATTTGTAAAAAAAAGCTAAGCTTAGCCTTTTTTCTCTATTTTTGGCGTCACCATAAGCCCAAACAAAGCATTCTTATATTAAAAAAAACCAACTTAAAAAGCCCAAGGATGAGTCCAAATTAAATTATATAAAGGACAGTATCCAACTTTTATAAACTCGTAGTATACTGATAAAAAAAAACTCGTGTTCCTCCCTCCCCCTCTCTACTGCTCGACACACACAACTCACCATCACCTCCATTGCTAAAGTTTGATCAACCACTTCCATTATACTCCCTCCGTCCCTAAAGTTTGATCAAATTATGGTTTGATCAACCACTTCCATTTACAACACTGTTATGACAATTTTTTTTGCTTTTGTTAGCGTGTTTTGGTGTTTAAAAAAAACCAAAAATAGTCACGTTTGTTTTCTTTTTGTATTTTGATTTCTAGCGAGTTCATATGAATTTTTTTTAAGCAGATAAATGAGTATTTCTGTCGTGATATGGCTTTATCTCATTTAAGAAACTGGAAACAATATCATGGCATGACACTTTTGACCGAGACTTTCTTGTATTGATCAACCACTTCCATTTACAACACTGTTATGACAGTTTTTTTTGCTTTTGTTAGTGTGTTTTGGTGTTTAAAAAAACCCAAAATAGTCACGTTTGTTTTCTCTTTGTATTTCGCTTTCTAGCGAGTTCATATGAATTTTTTTAAAAACAGATAAATGGGTATTTCTGTCGTGATATGGCTTTATCTTATTTAAGAAACTGGAAACAATATCATGGCATGACACTTTTGACCGAGAATTTCTTGTATTGGTCTATCCTTCTACTAATTCGTAGGTGGTTTTGTTTTTTGTAAGAATATTTTTTGTTGGGCCAAAAGTAGCCCGCTAATGGGCTTACATGTTTTTTGTCGTTTTGCATAACGGGGATTAGGAGTATGATAATGTGACTTTGATAAAGAAGTAAGTCTGATCCTATGCTTGATTCCTTTTTCTTTCGTCATGAACAACTTTAACTATGATACGCAACCTTAACCTCATCGAATATTATATCTTAACCTCGCCGAAAGTGATACTATCGAGACCTCGTCAGATCAACCAATTAAAACCACCGGTTAAAATACCCAGCTGATACAAGCTATAAAAATCTAAAAAAGATACAAATTAAAAATATATATAAAAATCCAACTGATACAAAAAAGATATAAAAATCTAACTGATACAACCCCAAACAAGAGACGTCACATGACCTGAAACAAGATACACTAGCGGCGGCGGTGATACACACTGGCCAAAAACATGATACACACTGGCCGAAAACATCTGAAAACGTGATGCACACTCGCCGAAAACATGATACACACTGGCCGAAAACATGATACACACCGGCCGTTAATCCATCAATATGCTTTCCGAGCATATTTCCAGTAGAATCCGCCCACCGACGTCAGAAAAAACAAAAAAGCCCATTCAAATTCAAGATAAGACCTCATACCAACCATAATTTGAGCGACAATTGTAAATCTGCTAACGAGAGACACATCTGAAAACTATGATAACAACCTAAGAGATAACAACTATGATATACATTATAAAATTAAGATTATTAGTACATGAAAACAAAATGATACATATCGTCGAATCATAAATCAATATATTCTTATACAATGGAAAGCAAAGTGATAAATGTAAACACACTTGGTATTGAAACTTTGAAACAAAAAAAAGCAGATTTAGACACAAAGTTTGAGATGAGTCGGACACCAAAAAATGAAACCAGTTTGAGATGGTCCGTTTATCATCAATGATTTATTGTCTTGGTGTAAGAGTAAGAAACAACAGGCCATGGTGTTTAAAGTTGATTTCGCAAAAGCTTACGATTCTATAAGGTGGGATTATTTAGATGAGGTTCTTAGAGCCTTTGGGTTTGGTTCTAAATGGCGACCATGAATTGGTGGCAGCCTACGTTCGGGTATGGCTTCTATTCTCCTTAACGGAAGCCCGACTTTAGAATTTCAATTCCACTGCGGTTTGAAGCAAGGAGACTCGTTGGCTCCTTACCTTTTTATTATTATCATGGAGTCACTTCACTTGTCGTTTTCTAGGGCTGTCGATGAGGGGATTTTCACGGGTATTAAGATTGATTCGTCCCTTAATATTTCTCATCTTTTTTACGCGGATGACGCGGTGTTTATTGGAGAGTGGTCGACGACAAACATTTCTGGTATTACTCATATTCTCCACTGTTTCTCTTTGTTGTCTGGTCTAACTATCAATATTAGAAAGAGTCATCTCCTTGGTGTCGGACTGCCTGATGATAGAGTTGCGGCTGCAGCTTCAAACTTAGGGTGTTCGGTTATGAAAACTCCATTTAAGTACTTAGGAGTGATGGTAGGTGGTAATACTTCGAAAATTCAGGCATGGGATGAGGTGATTGGTAAACTTAAGGCTCGTCTTTCTAAATGGAAGCTTAAAACTCTTTCTGTTGGAGGAAGACTTACTCTTTTGAAAGCGGTGCTTGGGTCCACTCCCATTTATAATATGTCTATCTATAAGGTGCCTAAGTCTGTCTTACACACGATGGAATCGCTTCGTAGGAATTTCTTTAATGGTGTCCAAGCCGATGAGAGGAATATCACGTGGATTAAATGGCCTAAGGTTCTTGCGTCCAAGAAGTATGGAGGTCTTGGTGTTTCAAGTTTCTACGCTCTTAATAGGGCGCTTTTGTTTAAATGGGTTTGGAGATTTATTTCGGCTGAAAAGTCTTTATGGTGTCGGTTCATTAAAGCTATGCATGGTAATTCGCTTCTAAAATTGTCGCATTTTCGTGGTTCTACTTGGAATGTCATCATGCGGGAAGTCTTTTCGCTTAAAGAACGAGGCATAGACTTGATTTCTCATTGTCGGATCCGTTTGGGAGATGGTTTGCGTACGCAGTTCTGGAATGATGTGTGGGTTGGTGATTCTCAGCTTCGACATTTATTCCCCCGCCTTTTTGCCTTGGAGACTAACAAAGATTGTTCGGTCGCCTCTAAAATCCAGTCTTCGGTTATCTCTACATTTCGACGTCCTGTCAGAGGAGGTATCGAAACCGCTCAGTTAGACCTTCTTGAAAAGTCTATTGAAGGGACGATCTTATCTACTTTGGATGATAGGTGGATTTGGGATTTAAACGGGGAGGGTGTTTTTCAGGTTAAAGATGTTCGCACCCTCCTTGATGATTATTTTTTACCAAAAGACTCTACTGCCACTAGATGGGTGAATTACGTTCCGATCAAAATAAATGTGTTCGCTTGGAAGGTCTTTTTGGATCGTCTGCCTTCTCGTCTCAACTTGTTGAATCGCGGAGTCCAGATTCCGAACTTGAGGTGTCAGATTTGCTTTTCAGCCCAGGAAGATTCGTCTCATTTATTTTTTAGCAGCTGTCTGGCCAGGTATGTTACCAGGTTGGTGTGTCGTTGGTGGAATGTTTCGTGGTCTCTTTTTTCCTCGTATGCAGACTGGCTTGTGTGGTTTAGCTCAGTCAGGTTAAGCTCCAAACTGAAAAAGATGTTGGAGGGGGTTTTTTATGTGGTTTGGTAGAGTATCTGGATGTATAGGAACCAACTGCTGTTTTTGACGCAACACCCTCGTCAAGATGTTTTGTTCGATGACATTGTTTCTCGCTTCTTTACTTGGATTCATTCGAGGTGTAATCGTATTTTTAGCTGAGATTGTTGGCTTCAACGGCCTTATTTAATTTCCTTGTAATTCTCCTCTAGCTTCTTGCTAGTTGGTTTTCTCTAATAAAAGTTGCCGTTAAAAAATAAAGTGCATATGCACAAAACTTCGGTACATACCCAATAAATTTCAAACTTTATTACACCTTCTAATATTCAACAAAGAACATAGTGATACAAAAACATAAAAACTAATTGTTAATATACGTACTCATATCTAACAAGTGATTATTCATGGTACACATTCGCCAATGTCGATATCTACGAATAAATTTCGCAAAATCCGAATCATATAAGTATGTTGATGGTGACCGAATGATACCCAACACAAACAATTAGTTTAAAAATTCATTTATAAGCAATACTTTTTTTCGTTGTTAGCTACGTCGGCAGCAGATGGCATCAGGTAACGTCGCCGCAAAACAAAACTGATAAATATTTATGGATGATCACGGACGAATCTGATAATGACGAAAATGTGTGTATAATGACGTGCATAAAAACATGCATAAAAAGTGTATACAAAACGTATATAAAAACATGCATAAAAGTGTCTGTAAAAACGTGCATAAAAACCTATTAAAAACGTATATGAAAACGTGCATAAAACCGTTTATAAAAACGTGTATAATAACATAAATAAAAACGTGTATAAAAATGTATATAAAAGGTGTATAAAAACATATATAAAAACGTGTAAAAAACTATGTATAAAACCGTGTATAAAAATGTGTATAAAAACGTGTATAAAAACATGCATAAAAACGTATATAGAAACTTATATAAAAAGATGTAAAAACGTGTATAGAAGCGTGTATAAAAACATGTGTAAAACCATGTATAAAAACGTATATAGAAACGTATATAAAATCGTGCATAAAAACGTGTATGAAAACTTGCATAAAACCTATAGAAAACGTATTAAAGTAATTAGAAAAGAATTTTTTTTAAGAAAACCAAATTTTGAGTTAACTATAAACGGTTGTTAGTATAAAGGACTAACGTTGCAAAAGTTTGTTGGCTAAATGGACTAACGTTGCCACGTGACGTCGTTATGAACTAATGTTGTCACTAGATTTAACTAACAGAACTGATGGCAATTTGGTTAAAGGACCAATCAACTCAATTGGGATGACCACAGGGACGGACAACGTAATTAGTAGCGTAATAGGACGAATGGTGTAATTGTATGTAAACCACACGAACGATTTATGTAATTAACTCCAAAAAATATGGGAAGAGGTATAAAAGTAAGAAAAGAGAGAGGGCCATGAAGAATAAAGAAGGAAAGTAGTGATAATATTTTGCTTCCCTTTTTTCCATTCACGTATTAAGTATGACTAAATTGTAAAATACAAAACAAGTAACAGGACGAGTTTTTTTGGTATTTCATTTAATTTAGATGACATCAAATAATGTCTATTTTATAGCATCATTTATCATATATAATTAACCCATTTTGTATAATTATTACAAAAAATTGTTACTTAATCGTTTATATTTGAGAATTGTAGTAATTATGGAGTACTTAGTGAAGATTGACTAAAAGGCACGCATTCTGGAGCTTAAACGAAGATATTTGAAGATTACTGTTCTGAAGACCAATAAGCCGTATCCATCTAGGAAGATACGGCGTATCTGTGCCTGCACTCACCAAAGACCACAAAGACTACAAGATTCAATACGCCATATCAAGGAAGACCAATACGCCGTATTCAAGCTATATGGGAATAAAATATTTTGGAAGATATTAAACGTGGTCCCTACTCCAAAAAACCCCCCAATACGCCGTATCCAAGACCTTGGATACGTCGTATCGACACCGACTTTAGTCCTTATAAATAGAAATCTCAAAAACGAGTTTTAAGTATGCTAAATCATATTCTCGATACGTAAACCATAAAAGTTAATTTTCAGAGGAGAAAAAGAGCAGAAGAGGTTGAGCAACGCGATTCATTCCATAGGAGACAACGTGTAATTTCTTATGCTCTTGTAATCGTTCAGTTTTTGGTATCATTCGTTAACTCAGTTAGTTTACCTTGGCTAAATCATTACTTTTGTATTAATTATGACGTTTGAATGCTAATACCTTCGGGTATTAGCCATAGTTATGAAAATCTTAATGTTTGGTTTGTTTATCTCAATTTCTTAATCTATCGTTGAATTGCTTGTTTATGTTTATCATCATACTTGTTTACATGCTTAAGTATGCGACCTATCATTCAACTGGGTCTAGTCCTACATATTTAATGCGCTGCAACTTCGGTGTTGTTTGGGCGTAGGTTAAGAGTCCGGGATAGCTCTCCATATTGTAATTTATATATCTAGAGTCATAGGATCACAAATATTGACCTATCTTTGCCCTTTGATTATGAGCTTAGTTGAGCCATAAGGTGACCTTGGTATCAACGAGTACGTTCTAATCAATTGGTAAAGACTCGGACAGTGAACTACTAGTATATAAAGAGCCGTTAAGCAGTAAGTGGGTAAAGTCTCTATGAGCTAGGGTTTAACAAGATCACCATTGTCTTAATCCCTAAGATAGATTATAATCAGCAAATAAGGATGCTTTATGCGGATGCGTTTAATTGTGACAGAATTCTACGTGTCTAGGTTTTAGAAAGAAGTCCCGCCTAAGTCTAAGAATGATATGCCGCTTCGAGATAAGTAATCATTGCACTAATAAATAAACCAACGTTCTGCTTAGATTAATAATGGTTAATACAGTTTTCTTATATTTGGCTAGACCACTCTTTTATCATCTGTTAATTTGCTTACGTGGGTTAAAGTGTCTTGAATTGATTTTAGTCATCACAAGACCTGTGCCAGTCTCTCAGGCTGAAACCTCATTTTTCCATTAGATTTAGGATTAACATAGGTTTAGCATATGTTTAGCATAGATTAGACTAACTTAGATTAGAAAAACCAAAGTATTAATAAATTGAAAGATTTAACTTCTCTCCAAGTGTTCGACACCCAGCATACCACGAAACTCCCATCGACTGGGTTTACTGCCCGTTAAAGTGTTGTTTTTTGTTAAGTCGGCAAAATATAAATTTAAAAATTAAATCACAAATTACACCCCTAACTACAACACATCAAGTTTTTGGCGCCGCTGCCAGGGAGTGAGAATTAATCTTGATTTTTATTTAATATTTTAGTTTTTAGATTAGATTAGATCTAACCCTTAGGATTGGTGTAATTTAAATTAGTGTATAATTATGTATATTTTGTATATTTGCTTGTAAATTTGTGTGTTTTAATTGTTTGCATATCTTAATTGTTTTCTCTATTACACTGTTCTGGTCGATAAATCGATACGGCGTATCCACTTCCATTGGATACGGCGTATCCAACTTTCTATCCAATACAGCGTATTCTCTCAACAGATTAATACGGCGTATTCACTTCTAATGAATACAACGTATCGATCATCTGAAACAGAAGCTGAATTTTCGTATTTGATTTCCGTGCTTAATTTTTCTATCTTTCTTCAGAGCAAATCCTGCTGATATTTTTACCGTCGTGGCAGATCATACATATCAGAGCTAGTTGATTGAAGAAGAGATGGCAGGCAAAGAAGCAAAATCAACAACGAGAATGATCGTGACTAATGACCAAGCAGATGAATATGCCACGGGGAGATTGATGAACTTGAAGTCCAAGAAAGAGCTTTAGTTCACCCATCATCGACATTTCAAAATTATTTTTCATTAGATTTGCAAAACGTTTTGAAAAATCTGGATTTGTTGATCCAAAAATAATGTCGTCAACATATACTTGAACAAGTAATATGTCTTCCCCGTGACGTTGTGTGAACAAAGTTGGGTCAACAATACCTTTAGTGAACCCATGTTAAATTAGGAAAGAAGACAATTTGTCATACCATGCACGAGGTGCTTGCTTAAGACCGTATAGAGCTTTTTTCAACTTGTGGACTTGATCTGGGAATTCTGGATCAATAAACCCTTCAGGTTCGCTGACATAAACCTCCTCTTTCAATGGACCATTGAGAAAAGCCGTTTTGACGTCCATTTGGAAGATGGTGATATTCTTATGTGCAGCATAAGCAATAAACATTCGAACAGCCTCAAGACGAGCAACATGAGCAAATAACTCTTCAAAATCAATGCCTTCTTCCTGCCTGTATCCTTACCCTTAAGAGAAGCTTAGCCACTTCTCAAGGACACTGTTTACAAAACCAACATTGATTTCATGCTTAGACAGTTTTACACCATCATTTGAGATCTCATCGAGAAAATTCTTATAACGGGTATAGGTCTGAGAGATACTTTCAGAGGTTTTGGCTTTAAAGGTATTATACCTAAGTTTTAGATCCATGATCCTATTTTCCTTGGTATCTGAGGGGCTTTGAAAGTTGTGAACCAAGTCTGTAACATCCGAGAAATTTCAAAATTTTAAATGACTATTTTAAGCTTTAACTTTTCAGGTCCGATCTTACTTTTTGACTTTTGATCGTTCATTGTCACATAAAAGCAATTACCGCATGACCGGTAAAATTTTCGGAACGTATTTAAATAATAAATCATGATTATTATTACACACCGCGAGTACAAAGTTATTTTTAACTTATTTGATTCGAAAACGAAAAAGATATATATTAATTCATAGTTGATCTATCAAAAACGAACCATTAAATTACGTTTTCACAACTTGGACTCTAAAGCAATTTGATGTAAAACGATATTTCGAACAACTTTTTAGTTTTGGCCGAGACACGAAAACAAACAGAAAAGAACTGAAATAACCTCGCAAAATTTTGAACACAACGCGTACCGGCCCATGAATAATTAAATTTATATTTAATTACCACTTTTTATTAAATAAAAATATTTAATAAATTAGTTAATATTTATCCAATAGCGTTTATTTAAAAACGCGAACGTTGAAATTAAAGTTTTATTTTTCGGACAAAGCTTACTCGCGACACCCAATGGTACCAAATAAATAATAATGATTTAAATATATTTTATAATATATTTTATAAAAATATTTATAAAATATTAGTCGAGTAAATACTCATTTTCGCGGGAAAAACAATTTGGAAAACAATGGCGCAATTTTCGTATTTTGAATCAATTGTTAACTAGCCGAGACGAGTCCCGAACCATTCTTTCACAAAAGTTACATTTTTGGTCCCTGGGGTAATATTTTTAACATCTACCCTAGACTATCATGCACTTGTTACATTGTTTTCAAACTTTATAATATATATATATATACATAAAATTAGGTCATACTCATTTATTTTAACCTAGCCTCATCTTCATCTCCTCTCTCTTTTTTTTCAGCCGCCGGCGCCGCTCCGGCACGCTCCGGCCACCACCACAGCCACCATCAACAACATCACCACGTCCACCACACCATCTACACCACCCTCATCATATCGATCTTCGCATCACCTCAACCGTCACATCAACCCGCACCATCACCTCAGCCACGCCACGCACCACCTTATCACCACGTTACCACCATCATCCCCACCTCCTCACCACCGTAACCTTCACCACCACGCCACCCTCGTCACCCAAAAGAGGGCGTTCGGTTTTATTAAAAAAAACGAAAAGGGTGCGTTGGGGTTTTTGGTTTTCATAATATAGGGTGCGTTTGAATTGTTTGCACTAGTAGGGGTGCGTTCGGTCTGGGTTCAGCGTATAGGGTGCGCTTGGTTGTTTCATATCAGCCAAGGGTGCGGCTGTTTATATGGTTAACACCGCGATGGTGTGTTTGTTTATGTGGCTAACACCACATAAGGTGCGTTTGGCTGTGGTAGCACTAAGGGTGCGTTCGGGCAGAAGACATGACCCTAAGGGTGCGTGGGTTTTGGGTCAAACCACGAACCAGGGTGCGTTGGGTTGAGTCTCAGTCGCAAGGGTGCGTTGGGTGTGTCTCAGAACCAATAGGGGGCGTCTGTTTGTGGTAAACACAATAAGGGCGCGTTTGGTTCAGTAACAACAGTGGGAGCGTTCGGATCCAGGTTTAGCAGCAGTGGGAGTGTTTGGTTTAGGTTATAAATAGATTAGGTCCGTTTGGTTTTGATATTAGCACCTAAAGGTGCATTTGGATCTGGTATAGCACGAATAGGGTGCATTTTGGTTGGGGCTGAAGCACATAAGGTGCGTTTGGGTTGTTATAAACTGCCATCAGAGGCGTTTGGATATAGGTTTAAGCAGCGTAGGGAGCGTTTGGTTTGGGTTATGACAAATAAAATAGGTCGTTTGGTTTAGTTAGAACACGTTGGGGTGCAGAATTTCACAAGGGTGTGTTTGGCTGATTTGAAGCAAGATAAGGGGTATTTGGTTTATATAATAAATAAACTAATAAATATAATGAAAGATTTTATAAATATAAAATCGGATCTAAAACGGTGGTTAAATGGTTAAATAATTATGTCATTTATTATTTTGTTCTTGGTATTTAATAACATATTTGAAATGCTTGGATTTGGGAAAGTCTATTAAGGGTATGTTTGGGTTTGCAACACGGATTGATTTAAATTGAGGAAAAATAATTAACTTTTGTTAAAATGGAAACGTCTTATAAACTAATAGATCATGATGAAAAATCTATAAAAATTATTATACTTAGAAATTTTCACTTTAGTTCTAAACATTTTAGAAATCTGATAAAAGAACGAAGTTATATAATTGTAACTTTTGTAGGAGCTTTAAAAACATAGTTTACATATTTCGTAATTTAAAAACGTGAGTTTATTATTATGCACGGACATTTTAACAATTTAATTGGTGATTTCTGAAACGCGTCGAATTATTTAGTTTACTTTATTTTTATCATCTTTCTTATATAATACTTGGATGTTATTATATAATTAAACCATTTTATTTTAATTTTTCTTTGTTTATTATAATTCATGGTATGAATTATATATTGTTCATTTTTCATGGGTAGTTTATAACTGAGTATATTACACATTTTGCGTTTTATTTTGATTTATTTTTATTAACAACCACCAATCTATTCCAACTTTAAATCTAAATCTTTTATCACGTGTCACGTGGCGTACTCATTCATCGGTGAAAACCAAGTTACATTCATCCTAGGGATAGTTGGGTCTTAGCCGGTTAAGATAAACCGCAACTTTTGGTCAAGCCGTTTCAGTTTCCAGTTTCGCCTTCGTACTCAATGTGTACATTCCCGCCATCGTTCTTCGTCATCGATGTGAGTTTATAGCACCATCTTTTCACTTGTTTTTACGTTACTTTACAAATCTATCGGTGGGTGAATACATGCTCAATACAAAATTATTTACATGTTCGTTTACATAATACGTTTTTAATACTTTACACACTTGGTTTACTGCTTGATTGCAATTCATTACAAAACTCAATTTACATGGTTGATTACAAACTTGGTTTCATACTTTGTCACATACTCATTTGCATACACGTTTACGAAATTGTTTACATACTCATTACAAACTCAATTACTTGATTTATATCACACTCTTTTCTACTTATGGATTTAAGTACTCAAAGCTATTTACGAATACAATAGTTAATTTTTATTGGACACAATGTTTTTCTGGTTATCATCTCGATTTATATGTGCCTTAAGTAACTAAACACACCATTGCCCATTATCATGAAACTGTTAAATTCTTGGACGTAGGATCCGGTTTGAGAAGCGCGAATGTATAAATAGATCTATTTGGGATTGACATCCCTATTCGGGTGAGTAGCTCTCACTAGTTTCGACCGTACTGAAACACGAATGCATACATGTCGGAACAATTTGGATGTTGCGGGTTTGAACATCTACACGGGCCTTTATTTGCATTAAATTGCATACATAGATGTCGAGCTTCAGTGTCATGAGCTTAGCGCAACAGTAGATATTATTTATGTGGTACTGTATCTGTTATAGTATACCCTTACCATTTGGAAAATCAACGGGATATCACACTTGTACCAATACTACTTTTTAAACATACCTTTAGTAAACCCATGTTGAATTAGGAAAGAAGACAATTTTTCATACCATGCACGAGGTGTTTGCTTAAGACCGTATAGAGCTTTTTTCAACCTGTAGACGTAATCTGGGAATTCTGGATCAATAAACCCTTCAGGTTGGCTGAGATAAACCTCCTTTTTTAATGGACCATTGAGAAAAGCCATTTTGACGTCCATTTGGAAGATGGTGATATTCTTATGAGCAACATAAGCAATAAACATTCGAACAGCCTCAAGACGAACAACAGGAGCAAATGACTCTTCAAAATCAATGCCTTCTTCCTGCCTATATCTTTTTGCCACAAGACGAGTTTTGTTTCTAACCACAAATTTTTTAGCATCACACTTATTCTTCTAGAGCCATTTGAGAGCAATAATATTCTTTCCTTCTGGTCGTGGAACGAGTTCCCAAACTTGTAGTCTCTCAAATTGATTCAACTCATCTTATATGGACTCAATCCAACTGTGATCAGCCATAGCTTCTTTAATATTCTTTGGTTTGATAGTGCTGACGGTTAATGCATACATGCATACCTCAGAATCTGTTTGAAGCTTTTGGATAGTCATTACAGGTTTGGATGGGTCACCAATAACTTGATCTAGAGGATGATATTTCGTCTAAATGTGAGTTGAGGGTTGTACTTGGGGAAATTCTGCACATTTAATGGTTCTAGAGCTGATGTAGAGGATTCAATTTCCTCATGACTTGGAGTATTATATGAAACAAAATCCAGATTACCATTAAAATCAGCAGAATCTTCTTGATTGAATTCATTAACGTCTGTCAAAGAGATTAGAGAAGTTTGTTCTTCAGATGTAGTTTCAATGGGAGGAGCCTCTGTGCGTCAACATTGATTGAATATGTGGAAGGTGAGTCTTTATGAAATTAAGTCGATTGTGTAGCGGAATTGATGGGTGTATCAAAAGACCTCTTCTCAAAATATTCTTCAAACATTGGACCGAACAAATTATCCAAATCTTCTTTGGATGGAGTATTCATTGTGTCTGCTGATGAAGTATTATTATTAAATCGTTGGAGCACGGGTTCTAAACAATCATGTTCAGAAGCCATAGCTGTAAGCTCATCAAACTTGACATGAATGGTTTCCATAATCTTTTTGGTGCGTCGGTTATAGATTCGAAACCCTCTTGATGTTTCCGAATAACCAATAAAAACCCCAATGTCTGCTTTTGGTTTCATTTTTCCAAGATCATCTCGGTCATTTGTTGGATAACACAATGAGCCAAACACATGAAAATACTCAACATTCGGCTTTCGTCTGCGTAATAGCTCATAAGGTGTTTTGTTATGTCATGTATGAATGATTGATCGATTTTGAGTAAAATAAGTTGTAGCCACCGCTTCAGCCCAAAGAAATTCAGGTAATCGAGAAAAGATAAGCATTGTTCTAGCAGCCTCAACAAGAGTACGATTACGTCTTTCAACCACTCCATTTTGCTGAGGCGTACGAGCAGTTGAAAATTGTTGCATGATGCCTAACTTTTCATAATGAGCTTTAAGAGTCGCATTTTTGAATTCAGTACCATTGTCAGTACGAATCTTGCAAACTTTGGCTTTGTAATTCAATTGAGCTTGAGCAATGAATTTCTTTATGATCTCTGGAGTTTTGTCTTTCGAGTGAAGAAAGTAAACCCATGTATATCGAGAATAATCATCCACTATCATAAGAATATACTTCTTTCCATTGATCGAAGCTACCCTCATTGGTCCGCATAAATCCATATGAAGTAATTCCAATTTGGAGTGATCACTTGAAACCAATTTGGGTGGATTAGAAGCTTTCTTGCTTTTGCCTCTTTTACAAGTAGAACAAAGGTGATCCTTTCCATATTTGAACTTTAAAAGACCATCAACTAAGTCAAGTCTGGTAAGATCGTTTATGGTACCGAAATTAAGATGTGAGAGTCAATGGTGCCATAACCATGACTTTGTCGAAGTTGCTTTGGACATCAGACAAACAGGTGAAGAAGCAGCCATGTCAAAAATGGAGATAGTATACAAATTAGATTCGCGTCCTCCTGTGAGCAAATCATCTCTTTCCAGATTTCGCACGTAACATGACTTGGAACGAAAAGCCACTTCTAAATCATCATCACAAAATTGCCCAACACTAAAGAGAATATGTCCAAGACCTTCAACATCATATACAAGAAAAATAGTGATATTGCCCTGTATATAATCGCCATAGCCTATGATTGCTGCAAAATTATCATTTCTAAAGCGAACGGTGCCCATGAATTTCTCAATAAAAATTTTCATCAGTGATCGATCACCCGTCATATGTTTTGAACAACCACTGTCAACAATCCACAAAACGATCTGGACTACCTGCAACACAAGAAGAACCAACACATGGACAAGTGGGCAATTTAACAATCCATTTCTTAATAGAACCTAATGGTTTCACAGTTGAACGTTTATTATGAACAATCAAAGTTGTGTTAACGGGAGACCAAACAACATTTGGTTGTGATTCAAACCATTTTTGCCATATGCGACTTGTTCTAATTTTGTTTGGCATGTATATGCTTAAAGAGTTATCTCGCAAATTTCTTTTCTTTGTCTTAGAAGCACTAGAGACCTTATGTTTAGCTTTTGAGATACTTCCTACATCAATCTTAGGTTTGGAGACTACAAAAGTAGTATCTAAAGACTTAGATTGTGCCAACTTCTTAGAAAACCTAGTCTTAAGAACTACATAAGTAGTGTCTGAAGATTTTGGTGTTCTAGAATTAGTGGAGAAAGCTCTACGATCATTCGAATGCACATTCAATTTATAATTTGCAAGACATTTATCATGACATGGAATAAGCACATTTTGCATACAAGAAACACATAAAAGAGTTTTCGCTTTAGAAGCGTTTGCAACATTAACATCAATTACATTCTCTTTGTTTGAGATAACATTTGCAGATGTCTTATCTGTTTGCTTATTTTTCCTAACATAAACTGGTACTTTCTTTGCTGAATTCTTAGAGTTAGCTAAGACACTGTTCTTGACATGTGAATCTTTATTCATTGGTCTTCTAACACTAGTTGCAGCATTCATTCCTGTAGAAGATAAACCACTCTTAGCCTCGTTTGTTTGTGATTCTTGTGTTGTGACAACTTTGTACATTCCAGGTGCTATGACATTTTTGTTTGAATTTGCCCTTTCTTTGTTTGTCATGTGAAGTCTGTAAAGTTGACTGGTTTTTGACACAACAATGTTTTTCTCCATTTTTGAAACAAACGTTTTCTTTTGAAAAACGTGTTTGTTTTATCGTGTGACCACAAAGAAGATTTTTGAGAAACATTGTCCTTGAGTCAACTTAGTATTTACAGACTAACTAATATAATTAATACCATTTTTCAATAGTTTGTTCATCAGTTTTTTAACTTATATATGGTAATTAAAAGAGTCATATTCTTAGCAGATTAACCATATTGCGTATGTTTTCGCAGAGACATAGCAAATTAATTCATCCATTCTTTTTGGAGATTGAACCCGTGTCTTTTTTGATTGAATCGAAAAGCTTTTGATATTCTAATTTTACATTGTCTCGTTCTTTTATCAAAGATTGCACTTGAAACTCCAAAGACACGTTCTCATTCTCAAGTTTCTCCATCTTTGAAATCCAAGAGTAATCAGTAAGATTTGTGTTTTATTATTCAATTTGACCCAATTTTGTATTTCTTTTTTCATGTTGTAACTTTAATTCAAATCAACACTTTTTGCTTTTTTGACATCTTTGAACATCTTTCAAGAATTTTTATTTTTGCCTTGCAAACCACCCTCTTGAATCTTAATTGAATACTTTTTTATTATTGTTCAATTTATCATGTAAGGAATTATCTAACGCATTCATGATATTAACCCAAACACAATTATTTTCTACTTCATCCTGCGGGATGCTTCTAAAATTTGATCTTTTAAAAAATCATTATGCTTCTTTATTTCACAAAGTTCGCTTTCCGTAGACTCAAAAACATCTTTCATTTCTTTTATATCCCTTTGAAATAGTTTCCTAAAGAATTCAAAATAGAATTGCAACTTGTTAACAATCGGTTTGACTTGATCTTGACAAAAATCATTTAGTTGTATTTCTTTAGGAGATGTGTAAAAAATGCTTGCTCTTTTACAATTCTTCTGAATTAACTCAGACAACGTTTGAAAACAACTTTTCATTTTATCCAATTGTATGATCAAAGGTGACTCACTCGGCATTGATGCCGGGACAGAAGAAGTTGCATTTGGAGTCTTGTCAGAAGGAATAAAAGAAGATGGAAAATATTTTTGCTCAGCAGAAAGTTCTTTTTGAGGAACAAAGTCTTTATAAAGAGCATTTATTTGTTTGTAATCAATTGTCCAACAATTCTGTTTGTTTGCAACAGCAATTGGATCATTCATTTTTTCTTTCATTTTTTGTTGCTTTTAGAAGCATCATCAAGAGTGTCCTCAGTATCTCTAATTTCAAGAATTTCTGAATTACTCAAACTAGAGGCAAGATATAACTTTGGACATTGAGAAATTGCTTGCTTGAGTGTATAAGGATTCGGGTACCCCAAACCATGTTTTAATTGCGGATCATACACAGACAATGGCTTTGGTCCAAGCATAAACATTCCTTGTAAGGAATTGCCAAGTTTCAATATTAGATCAACATTCTTTTTAAGTTTGGCCTCAAGATCTAGAATAGTGTCATGATAACGATCCTTATTTTTACTCATTTGTCTTTTTAAAATTAAATGAGTCTTTTTAAGTATGATACCACTTGTGAGGTTTCTCAATTCACGATCTCGGGAGGTCGGGGAAACTCAAAGTATGTTTTCATCATTTTCAAAGGTTTTTTATTAAAAGGAAAAAGGAAAATGGAAATTACAATTATGAGCTTCACCCTCTAATGTTGATTAGAGGGGAGTATTTATAGGCTAAACACAAGGACACTTTGGACTAATTACACTTTTAGTCCTTGTATTTTAACTTAAACCTAAACTAGTGTACTTTCCATATAGACACCATATTTTTTATCCTAACAATCTTCCCCCAATATGGTGGCATATGGAATTGCTTACAATGTGTCCTACAAGTACAAATAGCTAAAGATATTTGTAGTCTGCTTAGTCTTCAACATGTACTTCAGCTTGAATCATTTCTTCACTTATAGGGAATATAATGTAATCTGTATAAACTGATTTGACTTCCCCCAGTCTATACCGCATGTCTTTAAGCAGTTCATCTGCTTCCCCCCAAACAGATAGTCATTCGAAGCAAATATGACACTTTGATGTAGTTGACAAATCTTCTAACTATAGCGGTTTAAGCTCGCAACAGAATTTGTAGAAGAAGAAGTAAACCACACTTAGCAGCAAATCTGACTTCTTCGTTGCTGATTAGTAGCCAATATACTCAGGGGAACATGCACATATTTCACTGAAACAACTCATAGAAGTAAGAAACTCCAAGTCAATTAAGACTCGGATGTTGTATACACCAAAGTCAATTAAGTCCCGGATGTACACGTTTCTTCCCCCTGATTGTTGCAATCTATCGAAATATTCAACCAAAGGAGGTGATAATCGAAAGAGTATGAAAGAGAATAACACAAGTACACCTTTCTTCACCCTGATTGCATTCGATGACCATCGAAAAATCATAATCTGTGTACGCCCGAATTATCGATAGAAAAATCATGTGTGAAATCACGTGTCCAACCTCGGATTCTGTCAGCTCTTTGTAATGATTACTGATGGAGAGAAAGCAGTATCACAAACTTGATGCTGAAGTAGAATACCACAAACTTGTGACTTATGTCGTGTGCTATCCACGAGACTCCAAACTTACACCGAATACTACAACGTAATTCCTTAAAGTATAAGTAGACCTAAGTCTCTTGACAAATCCTCAACTATGTGAGACACTGAGCACTACAACGTAACTCCTTCAAGTGATAGAAAATGTGCGCATTGAGCACCAACTTCTGCGTTTATAGATCACACATTGCTAGATTTGACAAGTTTTCATCAACACCGGTTATAAGATCGAACAAGTTATCTTTAAAAGTCATCACCCAACCAACCCCGACTTTGAAGATATGATAAGTACACGCACCTGTGAAATTCCACTTCAACTTCAAATAAATGATAACGAATCATCCCCGTAATCAATTCTTGTGATTAAATCCCGAGACTAGCCTTTTTAATGGTTTTCGTGGATCTTTTATACGGATCGTTTTAAGCAATAAGTGATGTTCTTGTTTTCGAGAAACAATTACTTTCAACAAAATTTTGGTCCTACAGCATTGAAAGCCTAAAATTTCGGTAGTAAGTAAATACAGCTCATTATATTGAAATTCATATTTCTCTGCCCATAATTTCGGATATACATGTTTCCAGGAAAAGACTTTATTATTGAAGGTCCATAGCAGCCCAAACAATATTCGAGTTATAAGAAAATTTCGGTTCAAGGCCCAATTACCACCCGCAGATAGTACACCTTCAGACCTTCTTATTAGACAACCCTAATCAATATCTCATAACCCTACATCTCATTTTATCTTCCGCCTCTTTTGCTCAGCCACCATGTCTTCTTTCAAACCAAATCATATGCATCCAACAGTAAAAAAATAATCTCTTACAGCCTTATTTCTGCAATATCAAAACAGACGCCCCTTTCTTTCATCTCCTTTAAACAAGAGAGAAACACCAGCCACCAAATCCTAACCTCTTTTTCTGTTATAGCACGAATCAAACAACCCACGAAGAACATAAGGTTTTGACTTTAAGATCTTTCAAAGGTCTCAGTAGGTCTTTCTTTTATTTCTTGCGTTTTTATGAACGAAACAAAGAAATGAGTATAACAAACTTGTTATGTGTCTTTCTTTATTTTCAAATAGTGAAAGAAAGCCACATAGATCGATGATGATGTATATCCCGTGTTTTTTGATCTTGTGAGATTTCAATCTTGAATATAAAATTGGACTGGGATGACCTGAGATCTTCTTGTTTTTTAGTTATGGTTTGAGTCTCGATGTAGTGTAGGAGGATGGGATTTGTTGTAGTGGATTTGTTGTGTTGTTGTAGATGATGACAGTTTATGTGTAAATCTGTCTCGAGTCACTCTCAGTTTTCTTTTTCGATAAACATTTCCGAATTTGACTATAGCTTCCGAGTTTGACCGTTGACCAAAAGTCAACGTCGAATTTGACTTCTGAATTTGATGTTTAACCAGTCAATCATCGAGATTTGACCATTTCCGAAATTATATGTTGTTGTAGGAGTTAGAACAATTTCAAAAGTCATCGAAATGTGTGTATCTTCTTGTAACTGCTTTTTCATTTTCGATATTGTTCAAAAAACATTTTCGGAATAAGCAGTTAGTTATAATACCGAGTTTGACCGCATCTAAAACTACTTCTGAATTTGATTGTTTGACCAGTCAACGTTGAAATTGACCAGTCAACCGAAAATGTGAAATCAGCAGTTTTAGCACATCTTATGATCAAATCTGATCGAATTTGATCAAATCTTATGATAAAACCGTAAGCAGCCAAACTCGATCAAATCAAACACGAAAATAAGATACGAAATTGCTGAACTGTGTAATAAGCTGTAAAAGTAATGAGCTGCTAAACTGCTGAATAAACCACATCAGATCCGAATATGCTGAAAATAAACAGAATCTGAACTGAATCTGTAGTGAATAAGCTCGAATAAGCTGTGTAACAAGCTGATCAGAATAAGCTGTAAACATCATAAATCGCCTCCTGAAGCTCTGATACCACTTGTGAGGTTTCTCGATTCACGATCTTGGAAGGTCGGGGAAACTCAAAGTATGTTTTCATCATTTTCAAAGGTTTTTTATTAAAAGGAAAAAGGAAAATGGAAATTACAATTATGGGCTTCCCCTTCTAATGTTGATTATACTACTGAGCCTGATATTAGTACTGCTAATGTACCAGTTAGTACTGCTGGTGCAGAAGTTAGTACTGCCAGCCCTGAAGTTAAAACTGCTGCTGAAAGTTTAGTGTATATCAGAAGAAGTGCAGCAAAAAGAAAAGATAAAGGCAAAGCTATTATGAAAGAAGCTGAACCTGTTCAGAAGAAGACAAAGTTGCAACTAGAGCAAGAAAGACTTGGGTTGGAAGAAGCTCTGAGATTGCAAGAACAACTTGATGAAGAAGAAAGGCAAAGGATAGCCAGAGTTCATGAAGAAGCTAGCACTTTCAATGCTGAAGAATGGGATAACATACAAGCTCAAATTGAAGCTGATGAAGAGTTAGCACACAGGTTACAAGCACAAGAAAGAGAAAGATACTCTGAAGCTGACAAGGCAAGATTACTTGTAGAGCTTATAAATGAAAGAAAGAGAAAATTTGCCCAACAAAGAGCTGAACAAAGAAGGAACAAGCCCATGACTCAAGCTCAACAAAGGACTTACATGTGTAATTATATCAAGAATATGGGAAGTCACACTCTACAACAATTGAAGAAACTTTCCTTTGATGAAGTCAAGGAGTTATTTGAGACCACAATGAAGAGGGTAAATACTTTTACTCCAATGGAGAGTGATGATACAGTTCCTAAAGTTGTAGCTGGAAGCTCAAAGATAGATGCTGAACAAGAACTTAATCAAGAAAGTTCAAAGAGACAAAAGATAGGAGAAGGCTCAGAACCAGCTGAAGAATCAAAAGATGAACTGTCTCAAGAACAACTACAACAGCTAATGATCATAGTTCCAGAAGAAGGGATGAATGTTGAAGCCCTACAAACCAAATACCCAATCATTGACTGGGAAGTTTACACTGAAGACTCAAGAATGTATTGGAAGATCATCAGAGTAGGTAATCACACAGAGGTATATCAGATCTTTGAAGATATGCTAAAGAATTTTGACAGGGATGATCTAGTCAAACTATGGAGTCTAGTTCATGAAAGATTCAACTCAACAGAACCTACTGAAGATAAAGAAAGAGAACTTTGGGTAGAGTTGAAAAGGTTGTTTGAACCAGTTGATGATGATATTCTATGGAAGCTTCAAAGGTATATGCATGATCCTTTGAAATGGAGGTTATATGATACATGTGTTGTTCATCATGTGTCTACAGAGAGAGGACATGATATTTTCATGCTGATTAAGAAAGATTATCCATTGACAAGAGCACTTATGACTTTGATGCTGAGTAACAAGCTGCAAGTAGATGAATATTCAGTGATGGCAGATGAGCTTTTAAGGAAAATCTTTATACTAGCAAACAGACCAAGACAGTAAAGTGTTTAGAAGCATCCTCTCAGCACAGATGGTTTAATTCAGAGAAACTTGTAGATTTGAATGACAATCATAAGTTTAGGGGAGGATTGTTAGGAATTAAGGGCTTCTACAACTTTGTACTGCTGGTTCAACTTAGTACTGCCAAGAGAATACTTAGTACTATCAAGCTTAGTTAGTACTGCCAGTACAAATTGTTAGTACTGCCAGTTTATTAGTACTGTTAGTTAGTACTGTTAGTTATATAGTTAGTACTGCTAAAGTGATATGCATGAGTTATATTAGGAATAGATATGCATTGATCACTTGACGCGTTTTGTAAGCCCATTAGGGTTTTCCTTGGTGTATAAAAGGAACTCTAAGGCATAGATCTAGATATCAGTTTTTACATCAGTTTTTATATTAGTATTCATAGTCTGCATAGCAATTATAGTTAGTATTCATAGCTATTTTGTAATTCAAAATAGTATTTAATATATTGAAAGTTTAGTAAAGATCTTGTTTTTACTGTTTCATTATTCTTCTTAGTATTACAAACTAGATTCCGCATAGTTTGTGATATTCTTAATCTTAGTTTCTACCATTGTTGTCTTGGATTTATCCAATATAACTAAGCTTTAACAAGCTAAGTAAGATCTGTCAAGAAGGGATCAACAATGGCCAAGTATTTAGCTCAGCCTTATTTTATATATGAATATTATGTGTGAACAATTTTGAATTCAGAACAGTTTAGTAATAAACTTAGTCTCAGTCAGTCATGTGTGGAATAATAGTGCTTTATGCACATTCTTCAGTCCCGAATGCAGATAAATGTTTAATGCATTCAGTAAGGCGCACAAAGTGTTTACGCACTTAGTCAAGCGTGCGATGTGTTTATACACATTAGTCGGTCCCAATTGCTCAGATAATGCTTATGCATTTAATAAGGCGCGTGAAGTATTTTATGCACTTAATCAGTTAGAATAGTACTTTAAGTACATAGTCAGTATAGTATACTGTTGATGCACGCAACCAGTGTTTTATGTACTCAGTCGGTATATTGTTTTATGCACTCAGATAATATTTTATCTTATGCACTCAGCATTATGCTTATGTAGTCAGTCAGTATTGTGCTTTATGTACTAAGTATCTTGCTCATGCACTTGTATCATGCTTGTGTACTTAATTAGTAATATGTTTCAGGTAGTCGCAATAGTATGATATGTACTTATTCAGCATGATGCCTTATGCATGCAAATTTAGTAGTAAGTTTAAGATATAGCTTTAATATCTATTAGACCGCTAGTATTAGAATTCAGCTAAGAATACAATATGTTGTTTTAATTCAGCCAATAGTTAGTTCATAGTATAGTATTATTATTTAGTTAGAAATCAGTTGAGAGATAGCTTTATAACCAACTTAGTAGCGAGTTCAGAAATAGCCTAAGATTCATTCAATCATAATATGCTATAAGCACTTAGCCAGAATATATACTTAAGAAATCATATCAAGTAATAAGTTAGAACCAGTTAGACACTAGGTATATGCATGTAGCCATGTATCATAGTCGCTCAAGATGGACACAGGACGTATGCATGAAACATCATGCTTATGTTCTATTTATGATTCAGATCAGTTCAGTTTCTGTTATCTCACTAAGTCACAAGGACTTACTGTTCTCAGTTTCATGTTTTGCAGGTTTGTAAGATAAGACCAAGCTATGTGTTAGATGGTTGTGGGGTTAATCGGGTTTAAAATGGTTGTAGCTGGTGGGCTTATGGTACACGAAGTTCTCTTTCCATCATTTGTTGTCGTTTATGAATGCTCCCTCAAAGGCAAGTCGTATTATTCAATAACAAGTTTTTTATTAGTACAAGTATGTGCTCTTCATAGATGTTATTATTTTCTAAGAGGGCGCGATTTGGAATAAGCCCGTTTACATATAAAGTTACGCTTTCGCTTATTTTATTAACATACACAGATTTCATAGATGTTATATGTTATAAATGAAATGAGTTTTCAGAAGTTTATGTTTTAATGTTTAGTAGATATACGAGTTTTAGTATATATAAAAAAATATGAGGTTTCAGTACGGAAGGCTCAGGCAGAAAGATAGGTTAGGTTTCTTGGGATCAAGTGTTGGTTTCGTTGCAGAACGGTGGGCTTGGAGTTTCTAGTTATATTGCATTAACCCGAGCTCTATTGTTTAAATGGGTGTGGTGGTTCATATATAAAGACTCTTCTTTGTGGTCGAGATGTATTCAAGCTTTTCATGGTATTCGGGGGTATCTAAACAGCTCTAGGAGGAATATGTCTCATAAATCTCTTTGGATAGATATTATTAAGGAAGTCGATATTCTTAAATGCAAAGATATAGATCTTATGAATTTTGTATCAAGAAAGTGGGTAATGGTGTTGACACGTTATTCTGGGAAGATGTTCAGATGGGTGACTTCTCTTTGAAGTATCAATTTTCGAGGTTATATGTGTTAAAAACGTGCATGCATATTTCTATCATGGAGAACCTAAGTTTCAAGTCTGTAGTTTCCTCTTTTCGTCGTGCTCCAAGGTAGGGCTAGAACCAGAACAATATGAAGAGCTTGGAAATTGTTTAGATATTTTCCAGGTGGCCCATATGAAGGATAGGTGGGCTTGGTCTCTAATAGGTGATGATGAATTTTCTGTTAAGTCGGATCGAAATATGTTGGACGCCACTTTGTTAAGCTCTAACGGGTCTCCTACGAGATGGGTGAAGGAGATCCCTATCAAAATAAACGTTTTTGCTTGTAGAGTTCAAAAGGATAGATTGCGTATGCGGTTGAATTTGTCTCGGTGAGGTATAGATATCCAATCTATTTTGTGTCTGAATTACGATCTAGGCGTTAAATAAGTGTCTCATCTTTTTTTTACTTGCTCCTTGGCCCGTGATGTTCTTGCAAAGATTAACAGGAGGTGAGATATCTCATTTCCATATTTCAAGTCGCATGATGAATGGCTTCTTTGCTTTCGAATCTACATTTATGTAGGAAAGTGAAGAATGTTTTAGAGTGCACCTTTTACGTGGTGTGGTGAAAGATTTGGAGCTTTCATAATCAACTCCTTTTTAGTCCAAGCAATCCTAGAAGAGCGACTTTGTTTGATGAAACTGTGTTGCAATGTGTTTTGATAGGTGTAAATCCAAGTTTAATCGGATATCTTGGATGAAAGATCCTAAACTTAATATTTTATAATCTTTTCTTCTAGCTTCCTTTCAAAGTTTTAATCTAATTTGCTGTTAAAAAAAAGAGAGGGTGTCCACATAAAAGTTGAAGGTGAGATTGATTTTCATTGTTTTCTTTCGATGTTAGAACTAAAGAAAGCAACATATAATATTTTCATTAAATGATATAAAGGAGTTAACAATTTAAAGATGATCAATCAGTTTATCGTTGGCTCGTCCCCAAACATCTAAACAATGCAAAAACATAAACTATTAAATAATCAAAACGCAAATAAGAAAATCCTTAGTTGTAAATGGGAAATTACTATTAAGGAAAAAGCAAATACAATATTGAAAGATTTGTTCACATTCATTACAGGAATTAGTGCGGCATGATTTGAATCAGGATCTAATGATATGTTGCATAAGCTACCATAAGATAATAATCAAATTGTTCGAGTTTAAACTTTAAATAGTACAAATCAGATAATCAATTTCTTCACCGACTCAATAACGACGTAGATGGTTGTCTTTTATTCTCTCGTTTCCAGTTAGTTAAATGGCTTCTTCAAGCATTCCTCTTCGAATAATAATAAGAAAAACAAATATATATTTAAAAAAAGGGAGGTGATTTGTACACACTATCTTTTTGTCATACACCACAAAACATGCATCAGGGTGTTATACTGTATACATTACTGTGCATCACTGGGTGTACTTTTGTGGTGTAAGTCAAAAAAATAGTGTGTACAAATCACTTCCCTTAAAAAAATAAGACAGCTTAAAAAATTAAATTAATATTAATATGAAAAGAAAAAATGTGGTGTTTGTTTTTTTCATAAATGTGTGATTGAGCTCTTAATGAACCAACAATCTGAATCGGTCAGTAATTTTTTGGCCTCATGTCGCAAGTATTTTTTTTTATTTGAATAAATCATATTTTTAATATAAAATCGCTATTTTTTTTTTTGCCAGGCAATTTTTTTTTATTGCCTACTTGAAATATAAAAAAAGATTCAAATGGCAAAAATTGGCATGGGCGGTTAAATTTTTCGCGCGTTGTTGCGGGGTTTTTTTTTTGTTTGGGTTTATTTGTTCGGTCTCATTTTTAATAGTTTTTTTTTCTCATATTAAATGATAATTGCGCGTTATTGCGGCGCATTTTTTCTTTCTTATTGTATTTTGTATTAAATGATAATCGCACGTTACTGCGACGCATTTTTTCTTTCTTATTGTATTTTGTGCGGATTTAGTTTTTTCGGTCTCATAACATCCCGCCATTGTAGTTAATAGGTTTTTTTTAATAAAGGAGATTTTTTTTTTACCCCAGGCGTGAATAGAAGTTGTAAATAATTAAAAATAAAAGCACGTCTCGTATTTTTTTGTCCTTCTTATTTTTAGCGAAAGAAGTGGGGGTGGGAGGGATTATAAAGTTTTTTTTTTTGCCGATGAAAAGTAACCATGTGAAAAAAAAGGAAAAAAAGTTGGGCTAGATAATGGACTAAACTTAAAAAAAAAAAATACTTGGGCCGAGCCAAAGTAGAGTCAAAAAAAAAAGTTGGGCTAGATGTTGGACTAAACTTAAAAAAAAAATACTTTTTTTTCAATTTTGGGTCGGTTTTTTTTTTTTACTTTGGGACAAATTTTGTATGTCAGATGCTTGAACAGTATTGGGTATCGTTTTTTCGGCCAATTGAGAATCTTTCGCGTGCGTTTTGTAATGTTTTTTTAAAATTTTTGGGTCGGTCGTTTTTATTTTTATTTTTTTTACTTGGGTGGGCCAAATTTACGTCGCCAGAAGTGTTGAAATATGAACTCTTTTTGTTAGTATGCGAAATAATTGGCGTGTATTTTGTTACTTTGATATCGTAACATAGTTAATAAGTTGAGGGGAGTTTCTGTTAATTCTTTTTTAATTTGGGCGGATTAATGTAAGCAATTGGGTTTGTTGCTACAGTAATTATGTAGCATTCGGGTTGCTACAAGTAATTTACTGTAGGGTCAAAGGTCTCTGGTCAGCGTTTGTGAATTGGGATATATAGTAATAAGAAAAACAAATATATATTTAAAAAAGGGAGGTGATTTGTACACACTATCTTTTTGTCATACACCACAAAACATGCATCAGGGTGTTATACTGTATACATTACTGTGCATCACTGGGTGTACTTTTGTGGTGTAAGTCAAAAAAAATAATGTATACAAATCACTTCCCTTAAAAAAATAAGACAGCTTAAAAAATTAAATAAATATTAATATGAAAAGAAAAAATGTGGTGTTTGTTTTTTTCATAAATGTGTGATTGAGCTTCTTAATGAAACAACAATTGAATCGGGTCAGAGCTTTTGAGTTATATAGACTGTTTGTTTTTGATCATTGATCAGACCGCTCAGATGTCAACAACTGTCTAGTTGCCAGATTTTAAAAAGCATTTATTGCTTCTTATGATTATATTAAACCCACACTACAATATATCATATTCTTCTTCACACTAATCCAACTGAATTCAAAATCGTTCAACCTCACTGCGAGCCGTCGTCAGCCACCATATCGGTCTACAACCGTCGCCCTGAAGATTTTGTTATAGGGATTACAAGTCATACACCTTCATCGATGATAATCAAGAGTGGTTATCTTTTGTACTTATAATAAATATTGGATTTTTTATGAGGAGTATGATGCTGAAAATAGTTGGGTGTTATTGTTGATGAAGATGAATATTTTAAAAGATCTTTTAAGATGATGAATTTGAACTAAAAAAAACTAGGTTTCTTCTTAATAGTCAACTGCAAATAATAGTCAAAGAAATAATAGTCAACTGTGTTTCATTGTTAATACATATTCTAATATTGTGTCTCAATAATATTGAACTGCTTTATATGTCTCAATATTCTAAGGTGTAAGTGGAATCGTGTCGGTTGTTGAAATGGTTGGCTTCCATTGTAAATGGGTTTTAAATTGTGAAGTTTTATAATAATGAATAAGAATCATGAGTATGATGCAAACATATATATGCATTTGACATCCTATAATAGTTATGTGTCATAGTTATAAAAACCAAATTAAAACACAAACAAAATCAGGACGTCTTGAATAAAAACAAACGGTCTTATGTATTCAGATTAGACGGTTATTGTATTCAGATTCACATTCAGATGTGCGAATCAGATTCAGATTCAGAGCCTCTTAATAAACAAACACCACCTTACAGAAGTAGGTTGCAACTAAGTTAACTGATGAGAACAACCCTTTTGTGTCTTCGAAATCGAATACAAGGTCATGTGTTTCTTCTTTTGTAAAGGTTTGTAACGGTTTTGGTGTAAAAATAATGAATAGGAATAGCAACATTATTCCTTTAATATTGGTTGATCGTAAATCATACTAATTCAAATACATATAGAAAAACGAAAACAAAGACAAAAACAATTAAAAAAAATCAAAATCATGTTCATGATATGTGTTGGAACAATATAAATCAACAAAATTCTTTTTCATTACTCGTATCCTTACCTCTATCTCTTTAGTTAGGAACGATGAGCTCGCCTCCTGATAAAATCATCAATATCACACTAATTCACCTATACACATAAAAAGAAATACACCGATCAAACAACCCCACCTTCTAAACCCCATCCAACGATCCCCACCACCAAAATCTAATTTAATTACAATTATCGATCTAATCCCCTTAATCCATGGTGTTTGAAATCGTTATAACCCCTGAAATTGGGATCATTCATCTAATGATTAATCTCATATCGAGCGTGTTAGGCGTCTTTCTCATCCTGGGATTTAGGATTTAGTTTCGATTTACCTCCTTTAAATTTTTTCCATTTCCGTTTCCTTTTTTTAGTTTTCGCGTCTGGCCATGGGGTTTCGTCCTCAGAACTCCCTTCAATCCAAGTTTGATCATACCTCCAAGATCTCGAAGTCGGT
>BQNB010029225.1:1267-55932 GCA_026074375.1 Tanacetum coccineum | reverse complement strand
ATATTACTTTTAAGGTTAATGGGTATGGCTCCTAATAATTCTACCATCCTCTTAAACACTAAGGTATCCTTAAAAGGATTGAGCTCGGCATCTCTAGCAATTTCCTATTCTCCGGGTAAATAGCAGTCTAAGAAGTCCTTCCTAGCATAATAAGGGGTTCGTGCGCCTATTCCATCCGAGAGAGGTCGCGGTTTGTATGACTCTGTTTTTCTAAGTGTGGTCTAATAAGGTGCTTCCTCCTCACCTAAGTCTACCCCTTTTACTCCGAATACCAACCTAGTGATTCCTCTCCCCACCGCTATTTTGGCCATCCTACAATCTATAACTGTGTTGGCGATAGCTAGGAATCCTCTCCCTACTAGCAAATGGGTCTCGGGGTCCTTCTTTATATTGATCATGTAGAAATCATTTAATAGTTTTAGTTTCCCTATGTGGACTTCTACGTCTTTAACAATCCCAACGGGGTAGGATTTGGTTCCGTCAGCCAGTCCAAAGATATGGTCAGTCTCTTCTAATAATCCGATGTTAAGCTTTTTGAAGAGGTAAAGTGGGATTATGTTTACGCATGATCCTAGATCAGCCAGGGTGTTGAAAGGGTTTTGAGTCCTCTAACCTACAAGGTAGAGTGAATAGCCCGGGGTCTCCCATCTTAGCGGGTGTTTCTCCTTGTATAAATGCTGATCCGTTTTTTCCTAGTTCTTAGCTCTCTACGTATTTATCTAATATAGCGTTATAGATTGGAGCGTGGGCTAGGACTTCGAGAACCGGTAGGTTAAGATGCAAATCCTTAAATTCATTTTCAAGAGTTGGTTCGGGTTCCTCTGGTTGTTGTGGTTTGATTTCAACCAAGGGTTGCTGCAGGCTTGTTTGGGAAATGATTGCCTTATTGAAATGTGCCTTGATAGCATTGGTCGAGGTGGATGGGTGAGATGAGCATTGTGGTTCTATTGTTGGGTAAGAACGAGCAGACAAAACTGGATGAGTCCCTAGTTTCGGGTTCTTAACCGTATCGCTAGGTAATGTACTCGCTATTTGATCTGTGATGGCCTTTAACACAGTGTCTATTTTGTTGGCCATCTCACCTTATTGTCGTTTGAAATCGGCTTTAAACTTGGACAATCTGGCTTCTTGAGATGCCATGAATTCGGAAACCAGCCCTTCTATATTTGATTGGTTGTTAAAATTTTGAGGACGGTTGTTGAAGGAACGATTCAAGGTCGAACCGTTGGGTTGGAACCGTTTAGGTGGGTTTGAAAATATATTTTAGAAATTGTAGGGTTGTTTCCACCTAAGGTTCAGGTGATTTTTCCATGACGGATTGTAGGTGTCACCAAGGTTGTTTTGCTCGGGCTTGAAGGTATACTACTTACCTCCTGTTTCATCGGTACGCGAGGATGTGTATTCAACAAAGGCTTATTCGGGATCTTCCATGCAATATTGAGTGTCGTGGAGACCACTTCAGATCTCACATGAGGTAGTTATTTTGTTTACTTAGGTAGGTTGTGTTGGAGAAAGACGAGCTTCCATCAAGCGTTGAACTTGATTTTTGAGCTCGATTAGTCGGCGGTCGGATGTACTCAGGACATTTTGAGGCAATGCGATTACCTTGATCGGCTTGGCGAGATCCCTTGGGTCATTCCAACTTTCGTTGTCATAGAGGGCGAGGTCCTCTAATAATGCCTAGGATTCTTCGGCGTTGAGGTCACGAAGCTTACCACCGGCCGATTGGTCAATGGTTCGTCTTGTGACAAGATTGACATGGTCATAAAAAATTTAGACTTGGAGCCAAAGGTCTATGCTATGATGAGGGACTTTTTGGAGTAAGTCCTTGAAACGAGTCCATGCTTCGGATAAAGATTCTCCATGATGTTGTTGGAACATCAGGATATCATTGCGGAGTTTTGCGGTCCTTCCCGGTGGAAAGAATTAAGCAAGGAATCAGGTAGTAAGATCCTCCCATGTGGTGATGGATCCTGTTGGAAGGCGTTTAAGCCAATTACTAGCTTGATCGCGTAGGGAAAATTAAAATAAACGCATGCGCGTTCTTTCTATGTTGTCACCATCAAGGTCAAGTGAGTCCACAAGTTTAAGGAAATCCTTAAGGTGTTGGTTTGGATCCTCGGACCAAAGTCCGTAGAATGAGCATCCGTTTTGCACCAACCGGATGTTGTCGGATCAAAGAGGTACCGCGTTGTTCCCTACGGGGAGCTCAATGATATTCCTATAGCCCTCGTGGATTGGTTTGGAGTAGTCTCCTAGAGTACTGATAGGATTCTCGTCTCCTATGGTGGTTGACGAGAATGGGTTACGAAACAGATAACACAAAGAATAGATAGACTATAAGAAAGCTAATATGCGGAAATTAAACTTCCACATAAAGTTTTAAAGCGCGTTAGGCAGAGCTTAAGCAAATAGATCAAAACCTAACTATTCCCCCAGCAGCGCTGCAACCCCCGCATCCTCACGTCCACACTGAGCCGCACCCCCATCACCATCCCACCTACACATTCAAAACACACACACTTTTTCCTTCTCATTCTATCCCTCTATATGCTCAAATCGCCATACCCACATTACGCGACAACAGTGTGGTAGTAATTAGTATATGCAAGACTCGGGGTTTGTTATCGTCACAAAGATATCGAGGAATAGGTTGGAAGACTTGATCAGTCTAACATAATTCTAAAGGTGAGGAAGATTTACACACTTTTTTGTATATTTATTTGTTATGGAAATCAAGTGAAATACACAATGGGTTAGTTAATCTCATGGGGGGTTGGGAGCGATGATTAAATTAATAATTCGTTCTAACTATGTTAAATAAGGTTAAAGTAGACTGTGATATGGTATTCATGGGTATATTAGAAAGATTTTGGGGATGGTCGTTGGTGGTTGAATGGACAACAGAGTGGTGGCATGTGTTATTTTTCATAAGTCATGTCGTAGTATATTGTTAACTAAGGGATCAGGTGAAGGTTGAAGGATAGACTTAGTAATATATAACTTTGGGTGTTGAAGTATTGGTATTAGTGGGAAATTTAGGGTTCAAGTAGTATTGGGTTTGTTTTTATTTTTGCTTGAAACATTACGCTGGTGGAGACATCGGAGTTATCTCTTGTCTGAAGGGGTACAGAATGCGGTAAGGGTAGTATATTTGAATCGAGGCAATAGTATTGCATACTGAGTGTGTTATAAATGATGGGGTGACGTAGGAGTTATGGATATTAGTGATATTTTGAATATATAGTTTTAGTTCACATATACAGACATCGAAATCTATCTGATCCCTTTTCACTAACATAAATATATAAAATCTCACGATCTAAAAGGAGATGCGAGAGTGTGTGGAGGCGTGCAGTCACTCAAACTAAATCTCATATACTCATCTATCTTTAAATAACACATCTTTCTACTATAAACAACATCTCTCGTCACAGCGAGACACTACAATTACGAAAAAAATCATATTCCAAACAACACCTACTGACACACACATTGGCCGTTATATCATATAATCTCGACATACAGGTAGAGAGATAGAGAGCTCAGAGAGATCGTGTGAGTGTAGATACACATGGACAGATAAGCACTGTGTAGATAGAGCTATGTGATTTGATAGGGGTTGAAACACACACACAACAACTTTACCGAGAACCACAGTGAGAGGATATATAAAGGTACATTAAAGAAAATTTGTAAATAATACATTATACGAAAAAAAGATTTGCTCAGAACGCACCACCACACACAAAGCACACACTTACGCCAAACAATATGCTACCTAGCAATAGAGACACTACCAAATGCTAATGTTTAAAAGAGATGAGTACGATCATGGCAGCTTTATTAGGCGTATATAGTGAACACTTATAGTTCTCATAGACATAGGCTAAAATTTTCTGTTTAAGTAGAGAGTTTCTGGGAATGATGATTATATTTTAATGTAAGTAGAGGTGGTGTTAAGTGTAGAGGATGGTGTTTTTTGTGTGGTGTTTGGAGGGAAAGGGGTATGAGGTAGGAGGGTGTGAATGTATGTAGGAGAGGTTGGGAAAATTTAAGGGGATAGATAGGGGGTTGGGGGTAGAGGGATAATAGTATGGAATTATGATTAAGGGGTGGGGGGTGGAGGTGAGGAAGGTACGATGAGGAGACATTGTAAATTGAAGGTTGGATGAATTTGGAGGAATTTTGGATTTGTAGGTTTTGGTTAGTGTGTTTTGTTAAGGTGGGGGGATGTTTGGATTTAGTGGGTTGGGGGTTTATAAAAGTTTAAAGTGATTTGTAAAAGAATATAAGTATAGGGGGGTCGGAGTGTAGGTCGAAGATTTGGATAATGGAAGGGGGAGTAATGAGTATGTTATTGTGGTTGGGGATGGGTTAAGTATAGACGGTTTTTGGTCTGGAGCGCGTATAATATATTAGGATATAAATTAGTAATTATTCAAAAGATAATTCATGATTTATATAAACTAAGTTGCAAAAACAGTGTGCTCATAAAAATTTGTTTTGGGTTTATAGCGTTATATAGGGTGTATATTAAATTTTAAACATCTTGGGAGAGAACTAAAAATCAACACGTCATTACCTTCATAGAAGAAAATTACCATATCTGGTATAAGAAGCAAAACCTCCACCGCTAGGTGCAAGTATTATTATTACTATCTAAGCGCTCAGGTCATTTCTTAAAGGGTTTGTCGGGGTGTAGGGTTTAAGTGTCACAAAAACCCCCAATAATCAAACAACACAGCAAAATACCAATATGAGGTGCTACTTTACATAGTTTCAACACACAAGTTACAAGAAAAGAACAATCATAAGAGACGTTTAATTAAAGTGTCACATTCGATTATAATCATAGTTCTTCTAGACAGTACCCAATAATTTCCTTTTTTACAAAAAGTTACAAAAGCTCTCAAATATGACACCAAAATGTATATTTTAAAGATAATGGTTAACGAAGTGAAGAAACAAGTCCTTTAATGTTTTTATATCCGCGCATACCAAATTGCTCCCAATACTCAGCTACAAACATAAACAACCTGAGAAAATACATTCAAAACGTCAACCAATAATATATTGGTGAATCATAGTTCTCAAGTAAAAGCAGTATTGAAATAGTTTAAGAAATATTTCAGTAAGAAAAGTAGCGTTACAACGTTTCAAAGTATTATTTCTGAAATCCAAGTAGTGATTCAATAAATCAAGAAATGTTTAGTAGTGGACCACAAGGTTTAAGATCAGCCAGCGACAGTATGTTTCCATAGTATCATTTCCGACATTAACCGCATTGAGCTCATTGACACCGAAACCTTGACAAATAAACTGCAGAGCTAGGCATTCTAGTTTTGCCCCCTAAAGAAAGGGTATTATTGCCTCATACCTATAGATTCTCAATACAAATTGTCCGTTAACGAGTTGGGGTGATCAAACGGATTTGAATCAAGCCCCCGGACAGGGTGGTCAACCTAATAGATCTATTAATTGTACTAGCGTTCACCCCTAGAAGGTGATTAACGGTTTATGAAATTAGGGACTTTAGCAATATCGGACTCATGCAGATTAATTTCCATTAAGCGGTCATGCATACCCTTTTCAAGCACTTTGTCCCATTTAAAACAAGTAATATGTTTAAAACTCACGGTTTTATAAACAGATAATCAATGGTCTCAAATCATGTAGTAAGCAAATCAAGCTTTAATAAATTTAGTAGTAAACAACTATGTATTAGAAATCATGTGGTAGGAAAGTAAAAGCTTTAGTAAAAACATTCATGTTGATACTGCTCATTAGTAAGAAATCATTAAGTTTATTCATAAACTAGTCATTATACTCACAGGCCTCCCGAAAGAGTAGTTATTGGAAAACCATTAAAAAAGGAACAAGTGGGCAAATGAACTCAACCGCTAGAGCAAAGAGATCACAGTAATATCTTTGAATGAGAGAAAAATACGCCTAATAACCACCAAAGAAAAGGCGTGACGCTCTTAGAATAAATAAAAAGACGGAAGTCAATACGTAAAAATAATCACATGATCATGAGATATGTCTACAAGATATGCACGGCATTGCATTATGACTTACCCAAAGTATTTATACTCCAAAATTGATGTTCAACCTGGTCTTATAGGTAATAAAACATCTATTAAGTTTCATCCCTCAGTTCTTATTTTACCTATGTGTATCTACACGTTTTAGATTTCAAATCAAGACGTAAAAATCTAGATTCTGGATTTAACCCAACTTGATGGATCTATATCTCCTAATCCGTAAAGGCTATTAATACGAGGCTTTCGCCCCTGGAAATACCTTTGAGTCTAGTTTCCAGAATGTAAGGCCTAATCATCTAATTAGTTTTCAATCAATAGGAAATGATAATTTAGTACCTAACTACCCAACCAGAGTTTTTACAAAATTAAAACACCCTTACGGAAACGGCCATAAATCCTAAACCATGATAGCTATTGAAGTGAATCCTTTTGGAGATGTTAGATATATGAGTATACTACTGGAATCAATTTTCCTTTCCCACATTTAAGAGCATTAACCTGGTTTTTAACTTGTTTTCCAAATGGTGTTCCAGAATCAACTAGCTTTCGTAAAACGGCCGTATCTCACTCATCCAGAGGAGATACAAAACCATCCAATTCGACACATGAAGCTTAGAACTATATCTATCCAACCATGTAATTTAATGATAGGCTCCAGGCCAATTTGTTTTAGAAAAACCCATGTTTACCTACTGATCTAAAACTGCAATCATATTCTACCTCTAAACCAATCTAAAACTCATTCAAATCACCAATTAACCCAATGCAATGCCAATACATACCTTATGAACATATTCCATAATCATCAAACCTCAAGTACATGATAAAACCAAGATCAATTACAATAAGAACATGCATGCTCATAAAACTAAAAATCAAGCACATGCACTAATCGAAAAATTAAATTAACACAAAAGGGTTTGAAATCACTTACTAATACAATGAAAGCCAACAAAGAGATCAAAATATTTTTCTTCCTTCTTTTCCTTGTCTAGCCGAAACCCAAAGGAACAAACCACACTCAACCCCTAACTTTTCTTTACCTCAAATCTAGAACACACACTCAATACTTAATCCTTGTTAACCCAATATCCTTTAATTAGATTAAAACCCTAAAAATTAATCAATATTCAAAATCAAGAACTTCATAAAACACACGCATGGCGATTCTTATTGATGTAGGATGATTAAGGTTTAGTTTATATGTGTTTTGGGATTGAATGGAAGGAATTTGGGAATCAAGATTTAAGGTTTTTGAAGGTTTTGGGGGTTGGTCCGCTCGAACAGTAAAGGAGGGAGGAGAGAATACCGATGGTTTTTATTTTTGATTGTTGTGTGTGTGTTTTAATGAATATAGAAGGTAGATTTAGGTCTTTATATATGGAGGGATATTTACTAGTATAATTTCCAAAAAAAAAATAATAAGGGTGCGTTTGATTAAGTTAATAACCGACCCCCCTCTTTGGGGTGGGCTTGGTTGGGCTTTTTGTTTGGTAAATTTTGTATCACTTTGTTTTCGGGCCAAATAACCTATTTAACTCGTTATTTGTTATAAAATCATGATTTTTGACGCGGTTTCGGCCAAACATGAATAAAAGATGAAAAATAATAAAAATAAAATAAAATAAACTCTCATAGCTAAATATGACTTTCGTTTATTTCTCGATCGATAAAATCGATAACTTAAATTGTAGAATTCACGGGAGTTTAAAATTTGAGGATTTTAATAATAATCGACTAAAATAATAAAAATGAATTATTTAAAAATTTAAAGAATAATTATAAGTACGGAATAAGTAGTGACCTTAAATACGGGGTTTTACAGTAAGATAACATATAATGGAAACGAAAACGGATGAGATACATTTGGGTGGCTTTGGGTGAATTTGGAGTGGAAGGGTTAGCTAATTATTTATACGAATACACGTTGGTTTGGTTGCTAAGCCAAGACTCGGACGAAGATCTACAAACTCTATACAACTCTACATCAATCTCTTTTTTTGATAACATTTTACATCACATGGGGTTTATAACATGTACCCCTACACTTGAGCTTTTACATGCTCGATATTTACAATCTAACTAATGACCCGATTTGAGGTGGATCAAAATAACATGGAAATTATTTGACAAATATATGGGGGTATTGACTTAACTTTTCTTCTCCATTCTTCCGCGAAATAAATACTACCATGAATCCCAGTCGTCCCAAAACAGTATTTACAAGGATAAGGACTTAGCAACCGTGTACTCAAATAATTAACTTGGGTTAAACACAATAATGTACTAAAAATGAGTACATACAATGTAGTCTAAGGCGATTAAGGTGTAACGATTGGTTTAAGGGTGACAATGCTCTTCATTAATAATCTAGAATCCACCAAAAAATTATAAGAACCGTGAAAAAGGATAGGCTCGGAGGGTTGTACTAGGGGTATCCTACACTAAAAATGAGTGCATGGAAAGGGTGTGGGATAGTTATATGATCGGTGTGACCATAATAACAATTACAGGTTTAAAACATGGGTTAATCCTAATGCCTCTTATCAAGCAAATCCTAATACTTACTATGCGGTCTCGGAATGCATCACAAAAACAAGTTCTAGAATTTAATATGCTATCGGTACACTCATATAATTTAATACCGATCTTGATGCTCCAGAAAAGGTGACAAAGACCACATGTACACATCCGTAACGACGGAATAGATACATATGACTGCTCACTCCTTAACTCGAGAAAGCTAAAGGTATAAACTATCTCGGGCATCAATAGTAGATACCCGAATTCCTAAAGATCTAAAGGCGAACCTCACATTTTTTGGGTGGAATTTTGAGGGTTTTTGTGCTAGTCATATAAATTCCTATCCATGAGACGCTATTAATACTCGGTTTTCGTCGGTATGTGTCATAAAATAATTAAAATTGGGTAAAAATCACCTCTTATGCTATGTTTTGATATATTACCCATTATTTTAAGAACAATGCAAATGACAAATGAAAGAATAGTTTCTAAGGCTTATTTTCCGCCTCACACTTAATTGACCATTGTCCCCAATGTACTATAGAAAGTACACGTAAAAACAGATAAAAGGGGAAAAGAAAACAAGTAAATGAAACTATACTGCCCATGGATAGCTCAATGATGTAGAAGAAACATGCGAAAACTAGTTACATCGTCCATCCAAAATTGTCCTATAAATATTTTTGTCTTCTAGAACTTCTAAGCTTCTTCTCATCAAATATAACATGTAATCAAAGACAAAGACAACTATACCAAGCATAAAATGTGCTATAAACAAATATACAATATGAATTTAGGGTTCGACTTGATAAAGCAGTAAAGATAGGATGAGAGAATTGTTAAACTCATTGGTATTGCAGGTTTATAAAAGAATATTACATATTTTAAATGTTGTGCAAGTTTTATTTTCAAAAATAATTAAAAACTTTAAGTTTTCTTGACCTGGGCGTACGACGCCGTCAGGGTTTTTTGTGAACCCGTCACAGGAATCGTTGTGACGGCGTCGCGTGTAAATCGTGACGCCGTCTCCACATTCTGTGAAAACGAAATTTTTGTTTCCATAAGTTAATTCCTGTACAAATGGCTGCATAAAACCTGAGATTTAACAATTCAATCATATGACTCGAAACTAACGCGAATTAATCTAAACAATTTATTTAGCATGTTTGAATTTGGCTCAAAAGCCGGATAAATTCCCCTACACTTATTGTTTGTAAAATACATTTGATTGAAATTAAGACGAGGTTAAAGACAAACAAAGCATGATTACAAGATAGTTCAAACATAATAAAACAAATTATAAAGAATTAAAAAACACTTGACACTCCTAATTTGCGGAAAAAGTAAATTGGGTTGCCTCCCAAGAAGCGCTTTTCTTTATTAACGAGTCTAGTAGCTAGACTTGAAGTCACACGTCAAGTGTCGTAGAAGTGGTCCAAGCCGATGATCTCTATTGGACTTTCTCTTTCAGAGAGCTTCCTAGTAGTGAGGATCGATTTTAGGGTTTGGTAACTTCCTCTCCATCAGGGTCGATTATTCTAATCTTGGCGCGCCATGCTCCATCCCTATTTTTGGTGGTTTGTCCCAGTTAATTAGTTTTTTAATTAGGTCCTCTAATTCCCACATGTTACTCTTAAGGTTGATAGGGATGGCTCCTAAAAATTCTACCATTCTTCTAAACACTAAGGTATCCTTAAAGGGATTAAGCTCGACATCTCTAGAAATTTCCCATTCTCCGGGCAAATGTCAGTCTAAGAAGTCTTTCCTAGCATAGTAAGGGGTTCGTGCACCTATTCCATCCGAGCTAGGTCGTGGTTTGTAGGACTCCCTTTTTCCAAGTGTGGTCCAATAAGGTGCTTCCTCCTCACCCAAGTCTACTCTTTTTACTCCGAATACCGACCTAGTGATTTCTTTTCCTACCGCTATTTTTCCCATTTTACAATCAATAACTGCGTTGGCGGTAGCTAGGAATCCTCTTCCTACTAGTAAAGGTGTAACGCCCCGACCCAAAAGGGTAGAAGTATTACAAATATGGTGTGACATCAAAGTCAACATGACTTAAGGTACATAAGTTCTTAAAGGACAGACATATCCAAACGAAATAACCGAAATAACAAATGTCTCGAAAAGAAACAAATCATATATCAAAACTAAGATCTCTAGGGTAAGTCCACACTCAGCACTCATAACCCGAAAGCAACCCCAGCTCCTAGCTTAGATACCTGCCGCAGGAAAAGAAAGTGCGGCTGAGCTTACAAAGCCCAGTGAACAGATATATATAATCGAACGCAAAAGATAACGGAAAATCAAAGGATACGATATAAGGTACAAAGGATATCACAAGACATGATCAAAGGAATACAAATATAAGGTAAGACAAATCAGAAGTCAATTCATAGTGTAAGGTAAGATGAATCAGAAAATCAAATCAAGTCCAATTACCAAGCCCAAACAAATCATATCATAGTAACCATGGAGTAGCTAGCTCCAAATGTGAAAGACGTGGATTGCACCCAAACATCAGTCACCAAATATCCAAATCATAATGTCATAATCCATCGAATACAAAACAAATCTAGGATGCATCCATACGCCCCTTAAACAAATAATAATCTTCATAATGCGCATATAATATCAAATGGGGGACGGCGTGAGAAATCACTCACTCACACATGAGTCATGCCAAAGGTGCATCAATGACACGGCCATGTTACCTTCATGGCTAGGAAACAAATAGTGGCTTGGTTCTCAAACTGAAGGGTTCAAAGCAAAGTCATATCAAAGTTCATTTCAAAGGGATCATAGCAAAGGTTCAATGCCAAAGGTTCAAATATCAAAGGTAGCATAGCAGGGTTCAAATAGAACATAATAACAGATCATATAAGAGAACCAAAATAAAAGGCTCAAAGTAAATGTAGCACATCACATAATAAATCAAAGATAGAGAGGAATATGTCATGAGAAACCTTAACGATAAGGTCAGAATATCTGTACCAATAACGGAACGAATGAAGCAACACATAAATCATAATAATGGTGAGAGGTGTAGGTATTAAGAATATCCGTACCGATAAGAAATGCAAACGAAAGAGATAACAAAGCGACCAAATGACCAAAGAAGCAAAGACTGATCAAATAATATGTATCGTGAGTGAAAGATAGAATATCCGTACCTTATTCCGAAGCAAAGCAATAATCAAAGAAAACACCACAGGAATATCAAAATCACTCCCTCTTGACCGAACCTAAAGAAATGATGAATTCGAATTACAAACCATTCATTTAAGTTATACTTTCTATTTTTAGACTTTCCATATTTTAGGTTTAATATGCAAAATCAAACCAATCTTTCAAGGTTACAAAGTGTAAATATCAAAGTTTACAATTTTATTCTGATTATTACCTTCATTTTTTGTATTTACAAGTCAAAACCTTATTTACACATTTACATAAATTTAGACCCTTTTGTTTTAAAATATTTAAACATATCTCTTAATTATCCATATTTACAAAACAAGTCCTTATAGATAAAAAAATGAACTAATTCATACTCTTTATACTTTAAATACTAACCAAACCTTCCTCTTTTCAGGAAATTACCAATTTTAGTCCTCATATTTCTATTTAACTATTTCTAATTTACCTCTATTATATGTAATTAACCACATTCTATTCCAATATAATATCAAGATGAACATTTTATACCCCCATCCTTTTTTTTATAGAATATAAAAAGTCATTATAATAACATGTTTATAAAAGTCCACATAGTTTCAGAAATTACAAATCAGCCCTTATACTTTAAAATCATAATCGGCTAACAATTAAATCCACAAAACCCTAATTTGATTTTTCCCAACCACAAACACAATTATTACCCAATCATTAGCATTAAATGAACCTGGAAAAATTAGCAAAACCCTAACCCTAATTTGTTTAAACCTTTTTCTTCCCTTTTTCCCTTTATTCGAAAATCGGCAAACAAAGATAAATCCCCAAATAATTATTTCGAATCTCCCCTAAATTTTTTCAATATTTTATCTGAGTTACATATGATATATACAACACTTATAAAAAATATAAAATCTAATGTAAAATTATTATTTTCATGCCGATTGTTCATAATTAGCTAATAATTAGTGGTTTCGAACATGTTTAATTATTTCGACCAGATTAACATGAGAATGGATAATTTTTCTTAAGCATAGAACGAATTAATATGATGAAAAATGAGATACAAAAATACCTTTGATGATCCTTGGTGATTTTTCGAATTATTGATACACGAATTTGTTTTTTGAACAAATAAAATTTCCACGATTAGAACCAAGCTTAAACAATTTTCCATTATTTTTCCAACCTTCCTTGTCTCTAAACACACCTTAGAAAAATTCGTCCTTGCCCTGGTGAAATCTTGATGCCGCTACTTTGGTTATTTAGGGTTTTTCGGTTTAAATTGGTCTTTAGAGTTTTAACAAATAAATATTGCATAAAGAAATTAAATAAATATTTTTGGCTGATGTTTTGGGCTATCAAAATAGGATAAAATCAGATTTTGTAACTTGCCAATATATATTTTTGTATTTTCTTTATTTATTTTGTTTATTTGTAATGTTATAATTAAATATATTACATATAAGTTAGGCTAAAAATATATATACATAAGTATTAATTTTTTTCTTATATAATATTAAGGTATATTAATCTTGACATAATTTTTATTCATAATTGTCACATGTTGCATTTTTATAATTTTCTAACATTTAATGAATTTTATTTAAGCTTTTATGAAAATATTTCTTGCATTTAGGGGTATAATTTGGTAATTTTACACTTGTTGAGATTTTTTCAATACATGTTAGGGTTTACGTAAATCATATGATTGGGAGTTATTGGTTTGGTTTTTGCTATTTACAACATAAAATAAGACATACGCTAATGGTGATAAAAATTAAGATAAAATGAATGTGTCTTATTTAATCAACTGTATTACTCCCTAGATGCTTCTCCTTGTGTTGTTGCCTTGCTATCACTTGTGATGGATAGTGTAATGATTTCCTAAGTCTATGAACGAATTACATGAAACCAGTTCGCTACTTAGTATTCAGCTAGAGGCAAAGCACAGCAAGGTAGTATGGAAGGCTATTACAAGGGACCCTCGGGGTACACTAATGTGCTGTGAAATATATTAAGATGGATCAAAACAATATTAGGGGGCAAGGTAGTATGAAGACGGTTACCCGATGGTTATCCTTTCTACACCAATCTTGTTTTCCTAAGACATATCATAGCGATACAGATAAAAGCTGGTTTTCTAAGGCCTAACATGCACATCCATCACAAGAAGCAACACCGCTAAGATCTACATTCTAGGTTTCATACAATCATAAATAAACACAATAGAAGGCTTAGCCTAGCATGTTAATAAAGCAAGAACATAAATGAATCAAACAACACATAGACATATTGAATAATTAAATAAACCTTACTTGATTAAAACATGAGTTGGAGGAAGTACAATAGGGTTTTTAGGCCCTAAAATCGTCCCTAACAGCTGCTAAACGAATTAGGGTTCGTACCATCTTTTTATTCTAAAGTTACACACTCAATCACCTAAATTTGGGTTTATATATATAGGAAAAACGTTGTGACGGCGTCGCGTTTTAGTCGTGACGCCATCATGATAGAGAATATTCTAGATAATGGGCTGGGTCGTGTACTCTGACGCCGTCGTGAGATCCAGTGACACCGTCTTGGTCTTCGTTGTGACGGCATCACGTTGTATTGGTGACGCCGTCTCCAGCTGTTGAGAACATTATCTTGAGTGATGTTGGTGTAGGTTCGTAGTCTTGTCTGTTTCTTCTCCAAATGAGCCCAAGTCACGTGTAATTCTTCCAAATGCGAAATACCTGAAAAGGAATGATTAAGTACCTATTTTGGGCATAAATGCACGATTTAGGGGGTTAAACGACCTTGAAAAAGTGTATAAAATTACACCTCATCACTTACTGTTCTTAGTTTACATTTTGTAGGTATGTAATATGAGACCACATATGTGCTAAATGGGGCATAATGAGTCAAAATGGTGCAGCTCGCAAGTTAGGTAACGAGCTTCTCATTCCATCATTTGTTATGGGTTTGGAATACCCCTAAGTCAAGAAAGAACTTTTATACCACAAGGCCGAAATTTGCAATTTACTCTAACAGTACGGGTTGTTTTGGGGAAAATCGGAATCATTGGCTGTAGAGGGGGGTAAACAACCCTTTAAAACATCCCACCTTCCCTTTGCTACCTCAATTTCTTATTTGTTGTTGTCTGAGTAAGTTTAAAGAGTTTTGCAATGTATTTTGCAAGTTAACACTATTAATAAAGTGTTTGTGCATAAGTACCTTTACATGTAAAACTTGCGCTTCCGCATACCATTATGTAATGTTTTTGCACAAAAATGTTGTATAGTGTTTATGAAAAGAAAATTGAGATGTTTATATTTTACGGAAACGAGTCATAGCAGGTTCTTATATTGAAAATGTTATGTGCTGTTGAGGTGTACAGACGTACACCAGTTTTCAACAAGTAAAAAATCCGGGCGTTTCATAGAGCTAACTTCAACATGGCCATAATTATGACATATTATCTGGCAACAACGGTGTCTTTGAATCGTCTATGTAAAGTGTATCGGTCAATAGCAAGAATTCACCAAAATATGAACACATGTGCGGTGAAGGGTTTAAATAATCGATTCAAGTGGATATTTTACAAATGTACGGTATAAAATGAGTGTAGGGAAAGAAACTTTGAATATCATATTGATAAATTTAATAAGTTACTCATGATTTAGAAAATCTAGAAGTAAATTAATCTAGATGACAATAATCAAGCCATATTGTTCCTACTTCATTGCCTATCTGCCTTGATACTATGAACATTTTGTTTGGTTACTTGATGTATGGTTCATATAAATTTACCATGGGAAGGTTTTTGTGCACTTATTTTAGATATAGTCTTTATTTGAGATAAAATTAAAAGCATGACTCAATGGTGCAAACGGAGGTGCTTAATGGCATGATTGTTTGAGATGGACATGTTGGTGTTATTGTAAAACTAATAAAAAACCAAAATAAATAAACCTTAATAGTAGTTTCATACATTTTTACTTTTATATAAGGACAATACGTTAGAGAAAATTTTAAAACTTAAAAAAAATAATTGAGATGCTTAAAAGTATGATTAAATTTGTGTACAAATCAACATAACAATGATTTATTACTTTGTGGAAAATGATTCTGTTTGCTGTCATCAACAGGGAAGATGTCACATTGGATTACACATGCATTTAGACATACCGGTTAATTAGTTAATGTTGTAATAAGATAATATCGGGAATCGGGCTCGATAGATAATCTAATATTGTATATGTTTTGGGTTTAATCCCAAGCAAAACCCGAGCCCGGGTCCTAGTTAAATATCCCACGCGTCGTAGGGATATATATAGATATTTTCCATATGAAAATATCGAAGAATATCTCACATAATATCTAATTTCTAATCTATCTTTTTTCTCTCATCTTTCTCTCTTCTCTCTCTCTCTCTCTCTAAACAATCTTCTCTTTTCTTAGTTCTTGATCCGTGTTGTGATTTATGAAGTGAAGTGTTAATCGGGTTCCTACAATTGGTATCAGGAGCCTCGGGTGGGTTTAGTGATTTATTTGTGGTAATTTTTTAAGCTTATTATTCGGTAATTTGTTTAAGTTTATCTCGTCATATTTTTTGTTAAAATTGTAACTCTCTAGTTTGGGCTCTACATACACGTTTTTTTTCTCTTCTTTCTTTCTTCTTTTGTTTTCCAGTTTGAAAAGGTATAGTCAACTGTTCTTTTGTTTTTTGGCCTCTTTATGTCAATTTTTTTTTTGGCTGCTACGAGAAGACACAAGGAAGACAGCAACAACCGAACAAGTGAAAAATCTCACGGACCGATCGAGCAAACCTTTTTGTTTTTTTTGGGGGGGTTAAACGATTCGAGTAACATTCCAAAGACTAGAGCCGAACGAGGGAAAACTTGAACAACCGAACGAGGGAAAACTTCCTCAACCGAACGCGTGAAAACTTATAGAGCCGAACGAGTGAAACAACTCAAGAACCGAACGAGTAACTTCTCAAACTCAACCGAACGAGTGAAACACGTTTGCACCGAACGAGTGTAAACGTTCGAACCGAACGAGTGGAAAATTTTTGAGCCGAACGAGTGGAAATTTTTTGAGCCGATCGAGTGGTACATCAAGAACCGAACGTGTCCAACTTTTTCAAACCACCGAACGAGTAACGTTTGAAAGATCACCGAACGAGTACAATAACAAGGGATCGAACGAGTTTTTTTTGTGTTGTCTCAACCGAACGAGTGCATTCTCTTGGAGCCGAACGAGTGAAAGCTAGTAGGAACCGAACGAGAACAAAAAACTTAAACGTTTTAACAAATTTTCGGTTTTTCGGTTTCCGAGGTAAAGTTAAAACGCGGGGGACTTAAGAACTTATTTCATAGTTGTTCGTGACATCATTTCGATCAACGTGGTATATTTGGTTTTTACCGACGATAACCGTGCGACTCCGCGAGATCAAATTTACAAACGTCAACATTTTTCTAAATTTTCAAATTGTAGAAGAAGTGTATCAGGGAGGGAAACACGTTTTTATTAATTATAATTCGAATTTTACACTTTAAGCCCCTCAACTTCTAAACAATATTCATATTTAATATTTAGATTTTACTTAGTTTACTATTAACCCTTTCTTTTTTAAGTAAGTTTAAATATAACCTTTTACTTTCAAAATTTTTAATTTTTTTTCACTTTTAAACTTTAAATTTTTGTTATTTTTTTAGTTTTGCATTTTAGTTTTCAAAATTTTCAATTTTAACCCTTTCGTTGTAAGAAATTTCACCGTTCATCGTTTTAGCTCAACAAATCGTTTAAATAAAGTCTAACGTACCAATCAACGACAACAACGATTTAAACTTCAAATTAATTTTTCTTACGGCTTCTTCTTGATTTGGTAAAATCCGCGAAAGATACGATTCTTTTCTCGGTTTTAATCAAAGATTTGTAAAATCCCGTGAACATTAATTGATTCCAATCCACAACAACAATCACTTTACCTACTTAAGATCCAACAAATCTTTTACACTTCATAATTCATGATAAAATGGAAAAGAAAGATACCTTTATCTTGTGTTCAGATTCAGAAATACAACAAATGCAAACCTAAATTTCAAGACAAAACAATAAGAAAGTTGATGGTTTCTTTTCAACAAATTCATTCACACCTCAAGTGTCTTTGTCAAACAACGCTTAAAAGGAAAGTCGAACCGGGATGGATTACAACACGCATTGCACACTTCCTATGGTCAAGATGTTGAAACTTTTATAGGCACAATGTTCCTAAACAGGGATCAACTAGAAAAACAACTTGACAAAGAAGAATTTCAAGAGATTGGATCCATGGCTGCTTTTAAAGTACTCGAGACCCAGTTTCAGATGTTCATCAAGTCACGGTTTTATTTGGATGATGAATATGTTGACATGGACATGAAACAAATTCCTACAATCACTCGGCTCGGCTATTCCAGGAATTCCGTGACACATTGTTCCAACACCATGGAATCTGTTAAGAAGTCAATTGGTGAAAGAGCTAGACAACATAAAAAATTGGAGTATGAAAAGCAGGGTGAATGAAAGACTAATCCAAACAACAGAGGAAAAGACTGATACAGTATGCACTTGGATTGCATTGGATGCTTGTTCGTTTCATCTGAACAGCAATGGGACAGATCAAAAGAGCATGATAACAAGGCAGATCATAGGAGGATGCACATGTTGATGATGAGATAACAGACCCTTATATGCTGAAGTCCAAGGCTGAGGTAAATGGACTGCTGATGATAATGTATCTGCTATAGAAACAGACATACTGAGCACCTGATATCATTAATGAAGGAGAGGTTGAGCAGATGCTGACAATGTCATGACACATGTCCTTTGCATGCTAAATTAGAATGATGATAAGACAACTGAACTCAGCGACAAATCAATCACTTGAGTTTGAAAATGTTTGTCTCAAAAAGACTGTTGCCCAGTGTCAAAAAGATTTATCAAAACTCGAAGCACATTGTATTAATCTTGAACTTAAATATCAAAATCAAGTTTTAAAATCAGGGCAACATGGTCAATTTTCGAAAATAAAAAGTAATGAAGTCAAGGTTAAACATGACATCGATGTAATTGAAACAATAAACATCGAATTGGAAATTGTGGGATAAATTTACTTGCAGAGATGAGCAGTTACATTAGGAAAAAAGCAAATTTGAAACAGACTTACAAAGACTCTTTTTGATTCTATCAAAAGTACACGTGTTCAGACCAAAAACTAGAATGACTCTTTAATGGAACAACTGAACAAAAAGTCTAATGAAAATGCTGATGTACTAGCTCAGATTCAGAAAAAGGGGTTTGCAATTGCAGCATTAAAAAATGAGTTAAGGAAACTAACAGTAAATAGTGTGAATATTAAGTTTGCAAAACCATCAATCTTGGGAAAACCGGTTGGACAACCACTCAAAAACCAATCCGTTGTTAGACAACCGACTGCGTTTAAGTCTGAAAGAACAGATGAAAAACAACCCAGTTTGCAAAGAAAATACTTCAAATGTATTTCGAAAAGAACGTGAACAATATCATGAAATACAAGATTTGAAAGCTCAAATGCAAGACAAGAACATGGTGATAAATGGAGCTTAAAGAAACTCATTCTTGGTAACAAAAGGAAGTATGTGGAAAACTCAGTTTGATAAAATACCATCTGTTGTTCGACATCCAAATGCTCATCGGATTCCAACCATCAGTTTTAGGAAAACCGACTCCTTTTTCAAATTCTCCTGAAATGAGAAGTTTTCAAACGAATAAGTCGGTTAATAAAACTAATGCGTCGGATGGTTTATTTAAACCAGTCACTCAACAGAGTTTGCCTCAGAAAAGAAACCAAGCGGTTCGAAACACAAATGTGCTTAAACCAGGAATGTTTAGAATTGCCTCCACCACAACACAAACTAGATACACCACAGTTGCCTCAATGCTTCTAGGGAATACTAATCCTCACTGTCTAATTCTTCAGGAGTAATTCCACTACTAGTGTTAGCAGACCACCGCTTTAAGGAGCTATCAAGTGAAGTTAAGGCTCGTGCCAAACATTTGTCAAGTGAAGTTTACATAGAAGGAAGTAGAAGGACCACATTAGGATTTCTATATTTCTAAGAAAAAACAAAAATCTGTAATGGTGTAATGAAAGTTCAAAACTCCAGAACTTCGATTGCGAATGGTGTTGTGCGATGTGGTACATGTGTGTTTAATTCAATCATGTTGCTTGTGTTTCTCGATACTTTGAAAGGACGTGAATCGCTAGACTAAGAAGCCTGAATGTAGTGCCTATTAAGTGCTAGTAAACCAAAGTGAAAAGGGGGGTGTGGGGGGAAGGGGGTGGTACAAATCTGTTGCAAACACCCCTAAGAAAACAGCTGCAATTAGATTCCATCTATTCAGAAATCTTCTAAGAGTTACTATAAGAAGTTTGTATGAGAATACAAATCAGGAATGGAATGGTGGTATAACTAAGTGTGTCCCATCTGGTTATACATGTACACAAAAAAGCCACTTATGTACCAAAAGGATATGGATGCTATGATTAGGGAATGTGGTGAATCAACAAGTATTAGTCCCACTATAGACATTGTCTCTAGGATAACTAATGTCTTGAAGATATCAAATTCCTTAGGATCCAATTTGTCCATTGTTCCATCGTCCTCTAATTCTCTTGCAGATTGTACAACTCATCCTATTCATTGTTGACTCTGGATGCACAAAGCACATGACGGGCAATCTCAAGCTGTTGTGTAACTTTGTGGAGAAATTTCTGGGTACGGTTCGCTTTGGAAATGTTCAAATGGTGTCTGCTGAAAATAACACTTTAGGCCTTGTTCCTCAATGTTCAAAAGACGTTTGATCGCAGCAGATCAAGCCTCGGTCTTCATGGCAATGACTTCTGATCATAACCGTTCATAACTCGGAATTCACGACCACAATGATGAACCATCAAGTTCAAAGCTGGTTCAAAAAGTTGTTCCTCTAGCAGTTAAGACAGCTACATCACGACAAGAGTTGGAATTACTATTCCACCATCATATAGCAATGCTGAGGACAACAGGTAAATAAATACAAAATCAGAAAAACAAAAAATTTCCAAAAAGAATCTTCTCGACATGTCTCTTGGAATCGATAACATTTACGTGCTTAGAAATGTCGATTAACATTGACACGGGTGTGTAAATGAAGTTCGAGCGAGAGTTTGCAAATAGTTTCAAAACATGTCATTTCTATTTTCTAACTAGCTTATGGGTGCAAATATCAGTACATATACCCGGGACTGCACATAAAGGAAGGTTATAAATTATCCTCTCTAATAACTAAGTTCACCAGACATGATGAAGCCTTGACAAATTACATCTGTATGTCGAAGTCCGTTTTACATATGTCATGATGTACGACAATCCCACCTCAGTAAGACTGTCACTCGCTCTCAACATGTATCATCATCTCTTCTATATCACTCCACTGATAACTCCCCTCCCTAGTGATATCCAGATAAAATAATATCCCATGGATAGTGTACCCCCCCCACCGCGCCCCCCACCCCTGCCTCGCGCCGCGCACCTTTACACCCCCACTCTCTCACCACCCATCCCGCTTGACCACCACCCCCCCACCAAAACGAGATGGAGATGACGAAGAGTATATCGAGAAAAAGAGAGAAGAGAAGGTCTTAACTTAAGGTTTTTCAAAATGTTGAACACAATTTTTTCAAGAGTTTTCGATGGGACAATTCATAATCTTTCAAAATTTTGTGTTAAACACTCCAACCATCACAATTGTTTCTCAAAAAGACAATAATTTTTTAATTGGTCCTATTTTTGAGGGGGAGTTTTTCGATAAAACAAAGTTTATATGTTCTTGGATACATCATCAACGACATTCCTTATATATTCAAACATTATCAAAATGTTCCAAACCATTCAGATGATAATTTTTTCTCCCACAGCTTTTTTCTAGACTATTTTTAATCACAAGGTATTTCAAAACTAAGTGTTTATTATTTTAAAATAAGAGGAGAAAATGTATTTAAAATATGATTAATCGACTCAATGTGCTGAACAGAAAAGATTAGGTTTTATGGTTCGATCTATACCCAACAACATCTAATTTTCACGACGATTCTGAAGTCTTAAGGTTGGTTAGGTTAGGTATCAATCCTACGATCCAAACCAGAAACCGGAGGAGGATCTACCTAAGGATAATCCAAGTTTAGAAATAGCAGGTCCTGAAGTATGATTGGAGATGAATGTATTTGGGAAAAAAGTGTCCTTCGAAACTAAGATTGGAGGTTAACACTTAGAACAATCACAACAAGGTAGTTTAGTAATGAGTCCTGTGGGGTAAGCATTGAAGGCGTTTGAAGAATGACAAGAAATGTATGGAATAAAGATTCAAGAAAGAAGCCCTCCACACAACTTAGGCAGAAACAGGGGTCAATACTATGCTGTCAGGAATCACATGTTGATTGCTGATATTGAAAACGACATCATGGTCCAAGTGATGCATTGCACAAAACCTTTCCCAGCCATTCGGTTTCTCTTAAAAATAAGATAACCTTTTGTCTCATTTTGTCCACGGGAGATACACTTGTTATCTATTGACATCTCATTCGAGTGTATTGATATTGAATAGGTGGCAATCTGCTCAGCCTCACCGAGTACTATAACCACAAAATGAATATCGAGTTCCTAGAGCAAGAGATCAATCAAAATATCGTTAGGTTGGGAGACACATTCCATTTCAAACTCTTGTTGAACATCATCAGGTTCACAAGCTGTTTACAAGTGTCCTACGCAATTTCAGTGTGATATTTGCCAGGAACATTCAGAGTGATTACTCTTTAGTATTCACAATGACGAATGGTAATCCTATCCAGTGGTCATCATATCAAACAGCACTGCGGGTAGGTGACTTGACGAGATTCTATATTGAATCAAACTTGTGCCAAATCTGGATATCGATTTGGTCCAGTAAATGAATATTAACGTGTTGATGAATTTTGATAAAAACACTGGACACTCTCGATGTGTTACAAAAAACTCTTTAAACGAGTGACACGGTCGATTGATTTTAAATCAATTTTTCACGTTTAATCACTAAGTTTAAAACTGCAGGTCAAACGGTAGGTAACGACCAACCTCAATACCCATTCAAAAGTTTAATCTTAAGGAGATATACTATCTTGATAAGCTCAAGATTTAAAGGACAAAGACTTCCACAAACTCTGATAATTAAAGCTTTCTCAATGATAATGCAAAGTAATGGAGGCATGTTGGTCATAGACATAAGATCGCAAGATGGGCAAAGACGATTAAAGACATGTCAAAGGCTCAAGTCAAGATCGCAAAGCATGAAGGGAACAAGCCTACAACAAATAAGAAGACAATAGGACCAAGAACACTTGAGTTTAACGACAAAAAGCAATCTCACTGATCCCACGAAGGAGTATCATCAATGAACTCTTTCGTGGGGAGATTGTTAGCCTCAATTTTATTGAGTACAATATAGGAAGCTCGTTCCCGGGTGTTCAAGACCTCAATTCGGGGGAGATTGTTAGCCTCAATTTATTGAGTCGAACAAGGAAGCTCGGGTCACTTACGATGGAGCTTCGGTCATTTAAATTAGTTTTTGTTGTAATAAGATAAATATCCGGGAATCCGGGCCTCGATTATAATAATCTAATATTGTATATGTTTTTGGGTTTAATCCCCAAGCAAAAACCCAGAGCCCGAGTAGTCCTAGTTACATATCCCACGCGTCGTTAAGGGATATTGATTGATATTTTCCATATGAATAATATCTAAGAAAATCACAATTTCTTTATTTCCTAAATCTAATCTGTTTTCTCTCATCTCTCTCTCTTCTCTCTCTTCTATACTAACATTTATCTCTTCTAGTTTCTTAGTTCCAGATTTGTGGTTGTGAATATATGAAGTGATGAAGTGTTAATCGGGAAACTACATTTATTAAACTTTGTTATTTTATTTTTATGGTTGCGTAAAGTGTTTACGTTTCGGCAGTTAATATACGTTTAGGCATTACCGGAACCACCAAAAACTTTTTTACGCTTCAACAAATACCACAATTATACACAATACTCAAAAATTTACAATAAATATATCATACATATACATATGTAACCGGATATAGATGGATAGACACCAAAGAAATATATACAAAACATTTCTCCTCGTTTTCATGTGATGATCTCTAGTTTTAGGAACCTTGGCTCATTTTTCTTACTAACCTCAATAGTGGCTTGACCAGACTTCCTAGAAACCTCATTGTGTCCACTTAACTATGTCAACATGGTAAATAATGCCTAAACTATGTGATACAAACAACTCATCCTTTCTTTTTTCTTAGTGAAAAACACAAATCTCTCTCATTTCCTTTATGATAGGACATGGCTCAAAAAAGAAGGCACAAACAATCCATACAAATTTATTTATAAACATTTCTAGTGTTTTATACATCATTATCTAAGTTAAAACCCAAGAAGGTTTTAAGGTTTGATTACAAGGTTTACAAGGGGTAATCAAAGGAAATGCAAAGATTGGGTTTTCTTTTGTTTTCTTTGGTTTTCAATTCTTGCAAAGTTAGGAGACCCTCATTTGTGTTCCAAAGACTAGTCTTGGTCTTTGATTTCCATCTTTGACTACCTTTGTATATATATATATATATATATGTCTCATGCATACAAGTGATAACATACACACTCTTATAACACTTAAGAAAAATCAACAAATCCTCTCCCTTTGGTGCTTAATAACCCACGGCTCAAAAAGCCCATCCCACACAAACCATACAAATTTTTCTACCACTTATACAAGCATTATTACAACATATCTAAGACCTACTAAGATGGTTTGAAGGTTTGGTTAAGCCTTTACAAGTGTTAAGCAAGAATAATGGAAGATTAGGGTTTAGGGTTTCAAGATCTTGCAAGCTAGGGTTTATAATCTAAACAAGGGTTTAGATTGTGTTGGTTATCATATTACATCACTCTAAGGTCATCTAAAACTCTTTATGTCTTTACATTTATCGTTTTATGCATATATGAGTTCTATATAGTAAATCACCACTTAGGATATGTTTAACTTGTAAAAGTAAAATTTTCTTGTAAACATAATTTTATGAACTTGTACACATGTTATATGGATATAAATATGGATCATGAACTTTATAATATGTAAGACAAGTATATAATAAGTCTTGGAAAACTTGTGGTAAATTATTAAGTTAAAAAGGTATATAAAACAAGTTTATATATATGAATACCTAATTATTATTAAGGGGCTGTTTTGGTTCGAAATCCAAGGCATGGATTTTATGTTTTATAAAAATAGTACGTCTCATGAGGATTCCAAAAAGGTAAGAAACTCGAAAATCCGATTTATAACGAAAAAGATACGACAATTACAAGTTTACGACAATAAATACTTTTATAAAACTATTTTTATAAAAGTTACTGTTCACATCAGTAAATAACATTTTGAAAACATCATTTATATGATAAAACTTTTAATTACGAGAACGTGCTCGAAAGAATCGCTAAAAACGGAGCTATAACGAATAAGATACGCCATTTACGGGTTTTACGATAACTAAACTATAAAAATAACTTTATAACTGCCATGAACAGTAAAAGTACTGTTCACCAGAGGACATGAAATATAAAAATGTCATATTTTGATACGTCGTCTTAATACGAAAGCGTGGACATAAGAAACGTAAGAAACGGGCTTAAAACGAGAAAGTTACGCACTATTCTATAACTTGTGCACTATTTCCTGAGATGAATAGTGTTGGTTCGTTTTTTTTATAAATTTTTGCGAAACATTTTGGAATCACTTAAATAATATTTATACTTGTTTTAAACTTTATAAATGTTATTTTACAAAGGCGATTAAACTAGTTACGCGATTATACGAGTTCAAATACATGATTATTATTTATCAAATGCGATTTAAACATTATTTCACAAACACAATTAGATGGTGATGTAGCTATATAGAATTATATGTGGTTTTAGTTAATCAAAGTACTATATTACTAGGGAGTTTCATAATGAGGCCTCTTCGGGGTGGCGTATCGACGAGTTGTTGGATTTACGATTTAAAGTGTCCTAGCTCCTCATACGTCACTACATGACCTCTTAATTATGATAGCCCGAACGATAGTATGATGAGCTATACGACCTATAAATAATCAAAGTGTTTAGTACTTATACGACCTATATTGGATTAGGTTGCATTCGATCGTAAGCGTGACGCATTTTCTATTGTGAATACTTGTTGATTACCATTCACTCAAGGTGAGTTCGTAGCCCCTTTTTCTACTACTTGCTTTATTAAATACGAGGGAGATTACATGCTTGATTTCTTTGGACACAAGTTTTTTTCAAAACTGTATGCTATTTCCTGATTACATTATTGCCTAAGTACCCTTCTGCCGCTAAGACCCCTTTTATCATGAACCGTTAATTACCTGCTGGGTATACGCTAGTGTTATGGATAGATCTATCGGGACTGACCATCCCCGTCTAGGCTGTGGTTTCTAGTTGACCATTGACGCATTTAACATTCGAAGAAAATTCGTAGGATGTTTGGCAGCATCTGTATTGAGAAAATTCGTAGGATGTTTTTGTAACATCTGTATCCGTGTTGGGGCACAAACCTCGAGTACTGGTTTGATTACAGTTTATTACGTTAAGGTTCGGTGTCATGAGCTTAGGGCAATAATACAATGTGTTGGACTATTGAATGTGTTTCATAGTCTACTATTACTTAAATCTTGTGGTCCACGCTATTTCCTGATAAACCTATGAATTCACTCAACAATTTTGTTGATGTTTTAGCATGTTTTATTCTTAGGTGCTGAGGTATAAGCTTGGATGGGAGCCGTGACGGATATCTATTAGAGGGATTCTGATTTCTTAAATTCAATGAAACTTTAACGTGAAAACTCTGATCTTTTGTAATAACATCGAATGAAACTTATTTTTAACGTCCATTTAAGATTGTTTTCTATATCTTGATTTTTGTACTTTGACGTAGCACCCCAATGTTACCATTCCGCTGCTACCTGATTTTGAGGGTGTTACAAGAATGAAAGGCTAGGATCTCTTCTTTCCTTCTCACTTGAACGCACCCCTATATATATATATATATATATATATATATATATATATATATAGGGGGACTTTCTTTTCAGAACCAATCTTAGTGCGAGAACTGACAGAACCACAAAAAATATACATGCACGCCTTTTAAAAATAAAAAAAAATACATGAAAATCATCAATAATCGTAAGAATCCACCTATGTTCTTTAGTATCATCATGAACTCTTCTTTTTCTTTCACAAAAACCTTACACACGACCGCAATATTGTTGTTGCACGCCTTATAAAAACATACATGCACACCTTCAAAGAAAAATTTTGTATTTCTAATTTCTTATTAAATTCTTTAGAACAACTATGTTTTTTTAAAACATATATGTTGTTTTTAGAACATATGTGCAAAAATACAATTATTGAAGGCGTGCATGCATGTTTTTGATGGTTCTGTCAGTTCTCGCACTAAGAATGGTTCTGAAAAAAAAGTCTCACTATATATATATATATATATATATATATATATATATATATATATAAGAGGCATGACACAATTTTGGATTTTTATTTTTGGTTTTTTTTTTAATTTCTCCCTAGCAAGATTCGAACCTGAGTTGTCTGAAATTTTAAGAAATAACATAACCACTAGGCCAACATATTTTTTGATTATCTCTTCCAAGTTAAAATATTTAAACTCATGCAAACAAGAATTACTTTTAATCTACTGTTTTAAAAATTCGGAATATAATTTTCAGATAATTTTGGTATTGATTTTCAAAAGATATTAATCAAAAAAAAAACCGCAGCCTTCAAAGATATAGTTTCACGCAGAACTTTTACCCCTTCAGACGGAATAGGAGGAAGTACAGACGGGTTCAGGATACAGCATACTGCCCAATTGGATGTCACTGCTGAACCTGAACCACTAACAACTAACAAGTCGTTATAAAAAAAATAGTTTCACTACCTGTGAGTCCATTGAGAACCCATGTAGACTCGCATTTAAGTGTTGTTGACTAGTAGTCAACTACAAACCAATTTCGAAAACCAACACTAATTGCATAAAATTCTTTCAAGGATGAGAAATCTAGTTCTGTTTTTTGACCAACAATGCTGACCGAAGTTAATTGAATAATTTATTTTTATTTTTATTTTTTTAAACGGCACCACACTTGAAATCCGACCCTAAGTTATACCATCCATACGGGCAGGCTTTGAGACCCGAACCACTAGGAGAGACCCGCGAAGAAAAACCCTAAAACTCACGGCTTCGCACGAGGAGGAAAATCTGAATTTTTGAACTCTTGTGAAACTGAACCCAAAGACCAAAACCCCCTCCCCAAGCCTCCAGACAGCGTGCCAAGTAGCCAACTGCTCTAAGGCAGTTGGTTAGTTAATTGAATAATTTAGTAATAAGGGTATAACCGTGTGAAAGTAAAAACCAACGTTTTTAAAACCGGTTGACCCGGCCGGTTGAATCGGTTGACCCGTGAACCGGCTCGGAGACCGGGCCGGATGTGACTGGCTTTTTGCTTGTTTTTGAACCGGATTGAACCGTCAGTTTTTCTTTGACCCGGTTTGATAAACCCGGCCAGGTCGTAACTTTTAAAAAAAAATATATAAAAAAACTTTTTTTCGCATAAATATTTCTAAATTTGATTGATAAATTAAAGTGATGATGACTAGCGTTAGTTAAAAAAGAGTCAAACCTAACTTAAAACATTAATAAATATTTTATTATTATAGCCTATTGCGCCTTATAATAATGAGCTAATTGTTTTTGCAAATCTTTGCTATCATTTTATAAATATAGAACTAAAAAAACTAAAGCTAATGAGTAAAGACTTAATATTTTTCATCGGTTCAAGTTAACGTAAGATAAATTATGACATTATATATATATATATATATATATATATATATATATATATATATTTTTATATATATATATATATTTATATATGATAATGTTAAATATTTTTAAAAGACAAATATTCGTGAGAAGGATAAAAAGATTTTTTTTTTTTTAAATTCTCAAAAAAATCTGAAAAAATTTCACAAGATCGTGTATGTTGGTGCATGAAAAAGTTGTAAAGAAAGTTTTTCTAAAAGTTGATAGTTTTGCCGAAAAAAATTATGAAAAAAACGTTTGTGCATTAAATCGGTATTTTTGTGCATCAAAAAATTCGTTTTTGTACCAACTTCTTTTGACTTTTTTGCATCAAAATTTATTGGATCAAACTTATAAATGTCAAAAATTTTGTGCATCAAAATTTTTTTGTGCATCAAAATTTATTTTTTTTGCATTAAAAAAACGTATAAAAACTCAAAATTAGAAAAACTTCTTTTACAAAAGTTTTATGCACCAACATACTGATTTAATCTTTGGGGGGAAATTTTTTTAGAATTTTTCGAAGAACTTTTTAAAAAAAATAATTTATTTTTATCCTTCTCACGAATATTTGTCTTTTTATTTGATCTTTATCCTAAATATATATATATATATATATATATATATATATATATATATTTGAATTAACCTGTTTGACCTGCGGTTCAAATGTTGACCGGTGACCCGAGTCACTAAAACCGGGTCAAAAAAAAACACCGGGTTTTAAATCATTGGTAAAAAACAAAACAAAATGTGGAAAGTAAAAACAAAACAAAAAAGAAATTGCATCATTTGACCAATCGAATTAGAATAATCTCCAGACAAGAATATATAGTGCAACCAAAAAATGCATCACGCATAAAGTACAACTGATGATACATGTTGCACGGCACCACATAACCACAGGCCATTAGTCTCAAGATGTAAATACATCAAAGTAGGTTTTTAGTTTTGTGACATATTTAGGTTAAAACAGCAAAATAAATGGTGGATCATGGAACTCTTTTGTTGTTCACGAAAATGGTGCTGGCTGGCTTAAACTTCAACCCCACGATACATACGCTTTCTGCCATCATTAAGAATATATATACCTGTGAAAAGTAGATGATGGGTTATGATAGTCAAAACCACCACCACTGGTCGCCATTCTATGCACCATTCCACTGATCTCGTAAAAGTCTTCAGGTTCAGACTCATCAGACGACCAAGCTACATAGTTATTTAAAAATAACAGTATCAGTATCAGATGTGTTGCTTCAGACATTATATTAATTTTGAATACATAACACAAACCAAACCATTCAACAGGTAAACTAATCGAAATAGAAACCTCTACTATCATTACAAATATAAAGCATACAACATATAGAATTCATGATAGAACTTTAGTTAACCTCGATTAGTTGAGGACAAAATGTGTCACATATCTAACACTTAAGGGTTCATTTGTGACAGCCAAAAAAACTATTACAGTACAGTACATGTTTAGCAAGTGGGATTCCAATTCTGCAACTTACATCAACAGGGAACAAAGAGAAACTATACCTAATGTTCATACAGCAAGAAGAATAGTTCAGTTAAAGCACGTTATGAATATGAAGTTTTCAATTTTAGCCTTAATATGTATAATGATTCTATGTTTCTCGATGTGAAACAGACCCACACGTTACAGTTTGTAGAGACGAAAATGCAGAAATAAATGGAAGACTAACCTTTTTCATACTCGGATTCCTGGTGGAAGGATCTCAAATCTGCATGAATGATAAGCCATTAAGGAACAGGAAACCAAATAAAAGAAAATGCAGAAATAAATGGGAGCCTAACCTTTTTCATACGGAAAGGTTACCTGGTCCTGGTGGTAGGATCTCTCCGCTGCATGGAAAAAGAGGCATTTAGTAACAAGAATCCAAATAAAAGAAAATACAGGAATAAATGGAAGACGGTACCGTCTCCCCTGCATGAAAGATAAAGCATTAAGAAGCATGAAACAAAATAGAAAGTTGTGATTTATGCAGCTTACATAACGTAAAAAATGCTATATAGTTTATGGGAGTAATTAGGTGACAGACGCACTTTAATAGTATAATTAACATAATCCCTTTGACCCGGCTCAACTTTGGCTAGGTTATAAAAATGACTCCATGGTCCGTTGGAGATGAGATCTCTAACCAAAACCGAACGACTTTTATATGAATTGGCCAAAATATATATCACCTCTAACTGTTTTAACATTATAAGAGAAAAAACTACAGCCAAATAGCATTGTTCTTTATAAAGCAAAAAAGAGAATATGTCAAGACATGAGATACGCCATATATTAACATACACTTTGTTTTATGATCCGTAAGAGAAAACTGGCAGAGTGTTCTTGCACCGGTAACACGATCACATTCGACTACGGCCTTATACAGCCCAGGTTTCCCTTGCTCGATTGCATCTAGCGTCACGTAGAAGCAATATTTCAAGGTCAATTTATAGTATTCGCATACCAGAGGTACAGCTTGGGTGATATTCTTGCTTCCATGCTCTTTAACATACTGACAAGATAGAATTTGTTTACATGTAAGAAAAACAATTAAAAATGGAGAGAGTGTCAAAAATTAAAAGCAGGCAGAAAACCATACTTTGTGATAAAAATCATTGAAGGCGTCAACGGCAAAACCAACAATTAACTTAACAACAGGATCAGTCTCCTCAACTGGAATCAAATATTTCTCCGTCGAAAAAGATACACGTGGACGTGCTTCCTGCCACACACATGAAATATGTGATGAAATATGTATGCGCCACAAACATGTATATGTCTGTGAAAGAATCGTGGACGTAGGTCTTTATAGATGAGAAGAGAAAAAAAAGGGAGGAATAACTAATACATACAACTTTTATATTCATCCTTGTAAAGTTCTTCCAGACTTTCTGCTCCTCTCCAGTCAACGCAGTGCCATTGATAGTAGGAAGCCTCGCTGAAAGAGAAAAGTTACCAAATTACCATCTATGTGTTAACTCATACGTGTATGACCACACAAACATATCCACATGGTCATTCACCAGGAACTTGCAAATGAGACATTGGCCGGGTGTTGGTAAAAATCAAAAAAGTTGATCAATCTCACAATAACACATGCAGAATTGTATGGTACTAGCAACACTGTTGTTTATCATCTGAATGCATAATAAATAATCTTGTATAACGTTGTGATATTCAGATTTGTAAAATATTATCTTTTTACTAAATCACCCGGCCAATGTCTCATTTGCTTTGTCCATGTCTATGACAAGCAACATTAATAAGGCATGGAAAGGTACTTGATTTGTCTCTTGAATCTTCTTTTCTGGGTGTTAGGAGGCTTGGCACCATAGGCATAGATGGTGTATTGTGGTCGCTGCAGGAAAAGGTAATTATGTATGTATGAGTACGTACAAAAAGGAGATAAGAAGCTTAGTTTAATATGCGAGTAGTATATTAACTTAAAACAAAAACTGAGAGGTTTACAAGATCTTATGATTATGGTTTTATAATGTTCAAGTATTTTGAATATAAAGACATACTATTTCCAGCCTCTCGGCAGCTCCTCATCAATGCCTGTGTAGTAAAAGGCAAGAAAGTTAATCCTCTTCTCCGTATCATCCAAGATTTTTTTTAAATCATACTCTGTCCTTAGAGATTTCCTTAGTAATTTCCTGATATTATCTGCATCCTTAATGGCATCATACAAAGCCTGTGGGATTTCAATAAGCGCTGTCAAACAATAACAAAGACAAATTAATGAGCTTGTAAGCATCGATAAGAAAAGGCTAATGATTTTTGCACACTTGTTTTTTATTTGCACGCTCCATCTTAAGCTATAAACAATTGTACATGTTGTTGGATGCTGCTTTGACAGTTTGTACATTGGAGTGTGCGAATAAAAAACTCCCATAAGAAAATGGCTAAGAGAAAAGGAATGCCTTGGCGTCTTTGAGCTAGATCCTTGACCTGAAGCAATGAGGAAATAAACTTGTTAAAAAAATATAAAAATTGACAAACATTATAACACGGAATTATTAGTTAGACAAGACAATTTTCTTAGTTTATTGGTACTCACGCGTGCGTGAAGCAATGAGCGCAAGTAAACTTATTAGAACAAATAGTAACAACTAGAATGAAAGATCTTTTATGCAATTCAATAACAGTACACTATAACATGTACTAGTAATATGTTATATCTGATAAGCTGGGGTGTTTGGATTAGCTTAATTTTTTACTCATAAAAAAACACAAACTCGGCTCAGACATATTTTGACACATGAACAGACAAATCACAAACTCAGCTGGGGTGTTTGGACCAGCTTATCTTTGACTCGTAAAAGGAAAATTCACAAGCTACCATAAACAAAAAAATCAGCTAAAATAAGCTGGGGTGTTTGGATTAGTTTATATTTTACTCATAAACAGAAAAATATAAAGAATTATTATTAGTTAGGCAGAGACAATTTTCTTACTTGATTCATCCTTGATGATACATCTGGTTTCTTGCTTTTACTCCTAGTGGCGGTAACCATGGCTGCTGATACCCTAATCGTATAAATGATTGAGTGTTTTTTCCAAATAACCTCTTCTAACCACTTTTCACCGCTTATGTCCGCAGTCTCTCAAACGTTTTTATTTTTATTTTTTGCAGACTCTTCAAAAATTCAGACAAAATATTTCACTTCTTACCTCTTCTTCTCACTTCTTTATACAATAATTAAATAATTCATATTTTTTTCTGGGTTTATACGTTTTCAACCGTCTTTATTCTTTTTGTACGTTTTTTTACGTTTTCATTCATTTTAATCCGTTTTCTACGATTTCTACGTTTTTCTCCGCTTTTCTACGATATATAATATTTTTTTTACGTTTTCATCAGTTATTTTAGGTTTTCGTCTGTTTTTTACGTTTTCGTCAGTTTTTTTACGTTTTCGTCTGTTTTTTACGTTTTCGTCAGTTATTTTACGTTTTCGTCAGTATTTTTTCGTTTTCGTCAGTTATTTTACGTTTTCGTTAGTTTTTTACGTTTTCGTCAGTTTTTTTACGTTTTCGTCAATTATTTTACGTTTTCGTCAGTTTTTTACGTCATCGTCAGTTTTTTTACGTTTTCGTCAGGTTTTTTGATGTTTTTTACGTTTTTGTCTGTTTTTTTACATTTAGTCTGTTTTTTTACGTTTCGTCTGTTTTTTTACGTTCTCGTCTGCTTTTTTTTAAGTTTTCGTCTGTATTTTTACGTCTTTGTCAGTTATTTTACGTTTTCGTCTGGTTTTTTACGTTTTCCTCCGTTATTTTACTTTTCCGTCGGTTTTTTACCGTTTTTGCCTATTTTTACGTCTTCGTCCGTTTTTTTATGTTTTCATACGTTTTTTCTACTTTTCCGCACTTCTTTTTACGTATGCGCCAGTCTTTTTACGTTTTCCTCCATTTTTTTACGTTTTCGCACTTTTTTACGTTTTCCTCCGTTTTTTCAAGTTTCCGTCTGTAAAAGTACGACAACGTAAAAAACAGACGAAAACGTAAAAAAATGACGAAAACGTAAAATAACTGACGAAAACGTAAAAAAATGACAAAAACGTAAAAACTGACAAAATGTATAAAAAGTAACGAAAATGTAAAAAACTGACAGAAACGTAAAAAAACAGACAAAAACGTAAAATAACTGACAAAAGCGTAAAAAACAGACGACAACGTAAAAAAACTGACCAAAACGTAAAAAAATGTCGCAAACGTAAAAAACTAACGAAAACGTAAAAAACAGACGAAACCGTAAAAAAATAGACAAAAACGTAAAAATTCGACGCAAACGTAAAAAAACTGACGCAAACGTAAAATATGGACGTAAAACATAAAAAACTAAAGAAACGTAATATAAAAAAACACTGGGGGGGGGGGACGAAAACGAAAAAAATGACGAAAAACGTAAAAAAAACTGACGAAAACGTAAAAAATTACTGACGAGGAAAAACGTAAAAAATCTGAGAAAATGTAAAAATAACCGCGAGAACGTAAAAACAGACGAAAAACTTATAAAAAATCAGGACGAAAACGTAAAAAAATTGACGCAATCGTAAAAAACTGACGTAAACGTAAAAAAACTAAAGAAAACGTAAAATAAAACTGACAAAAACGTAAAATAACTGACGAAAACGTAAAAAAACAGACGAAAACGTAAAAAACTGACGAAAATGTAAAAATACTGACGAAAACGTATAATACTAACGAAAACGTAAAATAACTGACGAAAACGTAAAATAACTGACCAAAACGTAAAAAACAGACGAAGACGTAAAAAACACTAGTAAAAAGATAAAGAAACAAAAATGAAAGAAGTACTTCAAGAGAAAAAAACAAATAATCTTCTTCTTTGCAGATTGAGCTTAGATGCATCTCTTCTTCTGCAGACATAGTTTGCAGATGAAGAGGTAAAACCTCTGAAAAAACAAACCAAACCTTAGATATGGTTTTATGGAGTATTATTTTTCTTTTAACAAATCTATGGGCTAGCTTTCTTCTTTTCACTTTAACAACTTTATGGGCTATTTCACAAGCCCATTTTCACTTATACAAGTTCATATGTTCGCTGAAATCTATTTACTACCCTAAACCAAACGAATCGATTAAAATTTGGTTCACTAGACGAGTATCCATATATAGCAACAGAAATTTCTAGCGGCAGACAATTAACGATATGTGATATTGCGATAAATGTTTCGTGTAATGTTCGAAACAGAACGTGAAAATATCAAAATGTAATTGCAAACGTTTATAACATGCGATAATTCAACTCAAAATAAAATTCTTAAAATGTATCAAAGAACATATAAAAATATTTAGTGGAACTAAAAATAAAACATTACATCAGTAAAAGAAAACACTTTTTGACATGTAGATTTTTGAAACTTCACATATGGTTTGTTAATATCACAAACAAATCATGTGTTCGAATCTTGTAAGTGTGATATTTTTAAAAAACCGAATTTTACATAAAAAAAATCCGGATTAAAAAAAACATGTTAAATCAAAATTAAAAAAATATAATAAATATAAAAATGATGATATGGAGGTTGTGTTGACTATGGTATATGGACATGGAAGACTAGTGGAATAAAAATTGTGAAATTGCTGTATATTCTTATATATAATGTAGCGATAGAGAGATAGAAGTGATTATTCTATATAGAATATAAATATAAAGACACCATGTTAGAGCTTTTTTGCCAAAATATATAAATTAAGCACTTTTTAGTGAGCTTAAGTATATATGTACAGTTTTCTAAATAATATATGTAAATGTTTTATTTTGAATAAATGGTGTGATTTGTTGCGGTTATTCAAGTTAATCTTGAGAAATGACGCGAGATATGTGAGATTTTAAATCGATTTTTGGTTTGGTTCGGTGAAATTCTAGTTCGAGGTTTGACTTTGGTTTTCGGACTTGACCTAAAAAAATTTTGTAAACAAGTCATAGAACCGAACAGCCCGAGTAACCACATTGATCAAGCGAGACCGTGCACAAAACGGCGCATGGTTCCGGGTCAAAATTTTGAAGTAATCTTTGGCCCACCCCCCTTAACTAGTAAACTTGATCAAATTCACCTATTATTTTTAGTAGTGGCATTAAATTTAATTTGGGCCATCTCAAAAAGGAAACGTGGACAATAAAAATTGGACGGAGTTGGTATATTTTATATATATATATATATATTATATATATTATATAATATACTATTTATATATATCTTTATATAATATATAGTCAATATTAGGGAACCAGTAGAGAAGTAAATTAAAATAAGAAGTGGTGAGAAGTGAATTAAAACCACACATGTGAGATGCAACGACTTGCATTAGATGCATTTTTGTCATGTGATGCGATATTTTGAGTTTCGAAAATAATTTGATGTGTAGATGGTGCAAAATTGGATTTGTCGACGCGAGTTTCAAGACATGCAGAGGAACAAAAAACAAAGATAAAAGAATGAAAGGCATCTAGATATACGTAATATGCATCTAATTAAAGCTAGAAAAACATTATGATGTCGCGGTATATATGATAAGTGTGAAGATTTATAGGGGTTTTATGCGAATTCAAAAATTTAAGTCGAGCGCCAGCTCGAATTATGCGGATTATAGTTACTTTCTTTTCCTTCTTTATTTAAGAAAACTTCGTTTTTCTTGATCTAAACGCTAGATAATATTTAAATGAGAAGAATACTTAAAATGAGGAATGGTGAGAAGGAGAATTCTGACACAACACGCATTTAAATGTAAAAGGGGGGAATTTACAGGGAGATGCATACCACTTTTGTAGGTGCATCTGAAATGTGTGGTTGTGGTGGGACTGTCTATCTCTTCTCATTTTTGTTATTATTCTCAATTGTGTTCACACTTATATATTTATTTATATTTATTATATATTGCTATATATATAGATAATAATATTTATATATATTTGTACAAGTTGAAGGTCGGGTTCTCCTCAACATGATTTTATTCATAGCTCTCCTTCGCCGTGAGCGATAAAAAAGCCCTAACTCCAAAAGCAGACAATTTCAATTTGCAATTTTCAATTCAATTGTGAGCTAATATTATCATATATAGACAATTTATCGATGTTTGTTTTATACTATTCAGTGCTGGTACTCGAGGTTAATATTCACAAAATTAGGGTTTATTAGGGTTTCGATTCATATTTATTGGATTATAGTTGTTGTATTGTTTTTACTGGTTCTACGCCAATTAGTGAGTTATGTGTTTCCCTGTAGCGTCAGGTATAACAAAAATATCGATCAAAATTTTTACTTTAGACGTCTCATGGACATCAAGATCTATTACTAATTATTTATCCTATGGATTCATGTTATTTGGGTTTTTCTAACTTGTTGAAAGAAACCTCTGATATAAAATTATAAAATGTTGAAACTGTAAAGGCCGATTTTGGCGATGATTTTTTTCCGATTTATACCGTATTATTTGGTATTTTTTACCATTTTTTTTACAACAATAAGTTGCAAATGGGTGTCTTATCCGCTCTCTTAGGGAATTTGCAATAAATAATTATTTGAACTTTCTTATTTTGTAATAAACCCATACATGAACTTATAATTCTATTTAAATATAATATAAACCAACATAATTTCATGCTACATCTCTATAATAATCTAAATATGATCCTTTCTAACCTAAATAATTAACTAATATCCATTACAACCTCACCCAAATCCAAAAATATCAAAAAATCTTAAACCTAAAATACATCAACCACCCCATATTAACAACATATATCTTTACAAATCCAAATTTTAATCTAATAACTCCCCCACCACACTTACTCCCATAACACAAATTCCTATACACATTCTAACACGCATACAAGACTTCCAATCTTAAGAAAAATATAGATATACTTGTACAATACTATTTAAATAATTAACTACACAAAACCAACATCCTTCTACATAATACTGAATACATATAAACCATTACATCCCTCCCTTATCTCACAAACCTTTAATTATCAATAAAATGTTAAAATATTTCATCAATTAATAAATCAAAAATATACAGCTATCACTTTATATACATAAATCATAATCTCAAAACATTTCACAAAACAAATCTAAATCCTCCATATTCTACTTTTCTTTTTAATAATCAATAAAAATATATCAAGAACTTTTTTACCACTATTAAAATCACATTTAATATATTGAATATGTTATGTAATTATGATATTGTGATATAAACTCACATGTCCATACAACTCCTCTCCAAAAAACCCCCCCCACACACACCAAAAGAAACCACTCACACACACTCTTCTAGAACCACACACTCACTCTCTCACTCATCAACAACCACACACACACATCACAATATAATCTACAACCCACCTCCCCTCATCACATAAGATCTACACTAACTCACACCCCCCACACCCCACTCATATATATGTGTGTCAGTACTCCACCCCCCCACTACACTCACTCTCATGTGTGTAGAATATACACTTCATAATATATATATATATAATTTCAACCAAAAAACACCCACCTAGACACAACAACACACACCACACCCAAACAAAACATAGATCTACACACCCACCCCCCCACAAAAACTAACCAACCACCCTCCCCACAACCCCCAAACCACACCACCCACCACAAACACCACCACCACACACACACCCCTTCAACACCCCATCCACTACACACCATCAAATCTCAACACTATCACAACCCACACATCCACATAACAAAGATATGTGTCATCCATCACTCTCTCATCATATCTAAAACAACATTTCCATCACTCTCTCACTCTCTCACACTCCCCCAAACATCTTTCCCACTCTCAAAAAAACATATACATACCTCTCTCATATATATCACTATCTTATCTCTACCATCACAAAAAACACCACAAACATCATAAAACCCCCACACACACAACACACACCCCACAAACACACACACTCCTTAAACCCAAAAAAACCCACACCCCACTACAATATACCACCCCTTCCCACCACCTAAACAACCCCAAACAAAACAACCCAACAAACTCACACCTCTCACTCACACTCACAAAAAATAAAACATAACAACACCACCCACACATACACTCCTCCAACCACCAAACCAACCAACTAATAAAAATTCACACAACACTCACACATATATATTCCAAAACAAAAAGTACCACCCACCACAACCCCCACCAACCCAACCCACACACACCAAAACTAAAAACCCCAACATGCCACTCACACACAAAAATAAACCCACACACACATACTACAAAAACACAACCCCAATACAACCCCCACACTCAAAAACCCCCCACTGAATTAATAACAATACTATAAACACCTCCTCACACACTAACACACCCACCATCCTCCACACAACCCCCACCCACCCTATCCCCCACAATAACCAACAACAACAAATAAAAAACCCCACCCCCACAAAACTACCCCCAATCTACATTATCAACCACTTCTCTCTCTTCTCTCAAACACACAACACACACACAAATATAACTCCTCCCTCCTAATAATTATGTGTCGCAGTGTGTGCTCCTCCCATAAAAAATAAAACACACACATCACACTCACATAAACACTCTCTACTCGCATCCCACTACTCAGCACTCACACAGCACAGAATTTACAGACACTCTTATATGTATTTTATTATTTTTTATTTTTAATATTCCCCCCCCCGTACCACCAAAATAGTAGAGATGATATTGCTTTCCATCTCCTCCTCCTATCTCACACTATGCACTCACCACAATAACAGCAATATTACCGCCCTCCGCTCACATCTCCTTCTGATATTTATAAGACTCACGCGCTCTCTCCACATAACATTGTAATCACAGCTAGTACTAGATACTTTATTAAACACTCCTCCCGACTCACGCTCATCGCACACACACCAACACTATGTGGCAAGACCCACTTCATCACAGCACACCTGTTGCACACTCTCTCTCACGCATGTGTGTGTTGCTACCCGCTAGACTGACACATCCGTTCGCTCGCATCAGTTCTCTTCTTGCACCCACTTGCCAGGAATGATCATTACAATTACAAACTAGTAGGTCCTTGCATTAATTTAAGAGGGGTGTGTATTAGAGCAAGCAAACCGAGAAACAGTAACACAAAACAACCTGCAATTGCTGATATTATTAACTCCATATACACTTTCCAAATATAACTAGTGTCTACCGATATTATGTTTGTTCTAAGCGTAGAATAAAGCCCCAAATTCAAGAAGAACACATGATTTACAGGTTTTGATTTGCTTACAAGACTTAGGTAACCTCAATTTAAAGGCTACACCTTAATTCTACTACCATTAATATAAATTTCATCCAATAAGATGGTCATATTTTTATCTTAGTTTCGCAGTGCAATACTACCGCAACCAAACTATTTGATAACTATTTTACGAAAACTAACTCGAAAAAACTAATCGTATTCATTCCTATCTGGTTATGAATCCAAATATAATAATACTGATAAACATGTTACAGTAACTTAAACTTACAGAATAATAATAGTATTTACAATCATATTTAGTGTTGCAAAATTCGGCCTAGGCGGGGATAAGCCGCCCGCATTTTCACTAATTGGTTTGGTAAAAAATGGGTAAAAATACCAATTAATCGGGCATAAATCGGGAAAAAAATATCGGCCAAATCGGGCTTACAGTTTCAAAATTTTATAATTTTATATCAGAGGTTGTAACAAGTTAGAAAAACCCAAATAAGCATGAATCCATAGGATAATAATTAGTAATAGATCTTTGATTGTATGAGACTTAAATAAAATTTTGATCGATATTTTTGTTTACCTGACGCTTGGGAAGACAAAAACTAACTAATTGGTAGAACAGAAAAACAATAAACAACTTTAATCCAATAAATATGAATCAAACCCTATAAACCCTAATTTTGAATATTAGGTACCGATTGAATGATTATAAAACAAACAGAAAATTGTATATATGATGATAATATGAGCTCACAATTGATTGAAATTGAAATTGAAATTGTTGTTTTTGGAGTTAGGCTTTTTTTATCGCTCACGGAAGGAGGCTATGAATTGAATATGTTGGGGGAGAACCCTACCTTCTACTTGTACAAATATATATATATATATATATATATATATATATATATATATATATATATATATATATATAGAGTGGGATCAAATGAGAATAATAACTAAAATGAGAAGGATAAGAAGTAACCACAACCACACATTTCAGATGCACCTACAAAAGTAGGAGCATCTCTTTTTTTATTTTTCTTTAAATTTCTTCCCCTTTTTATTTTAAATGTGTGGTCAGAAATTACCTTCTCACCTTTTATTTTAAGTATTTTCTACATTCTTATATTATATAGATTTGGATCAAATAAGAAGTTTTCTTAAAATAAGAAGGATAAGAAGTAACTATAACCGCATATTCGAGATGCGTCCGAACTAAATTTTGAATGCATCTCTATATTACTTTATGCATTATAACGTATCATAATGTGTTTTCTAGCTTTTAATTAGTTGCATATACGTATATTAGATGCATTTCATTTTTTCTCTTGTTTTTTGTTCTCGGCATGTGGTTGAATCGTGGAAAATCAATTATGCACCATTACCATCAAATTAATTTTCGAAAACTCAAAAATGATGCATCACATGATAGAAATGCATCTAATGCAAGTAGTTGCTCTTAAAATGTGTGGTTTTTTTGTCACTTCTCACCACTTCTTATTTTTATTTAATTCTCACTGGATCCTCTAATTATAGATATATATATATATATATATATATATATATATATATAATATATTTATATTATTATATAGTATTATATATATATACCTACTGTCCAATTTTATTGTCCACGCTTCCTTTTTGAGAACTGTACCAAATTAATTTAATTGTCCTACTACTAAAAATAGATAGGGAAGGAAGTTGATCAAGTTTTTAACTAGTTATGGGCCAAAGTTCTTCATTTTTGGACCGAACCATGCGCAGTTTTGTGCACAGGTGTTGGATCAATTTGGTTATCGGGCTGTTCGGTTAGTCTTGTTACAATTTTTTTAGGTCAAGTCGAAAACCAAATCAAACCGAACTAGAATTCCACCGAACCAAACCAAAAATCGAATTTAAAATCGATTCGGTTTTCAAGTTAACTTGAATAACCCAAATCACACCATTTATTCAAAATAAAATTTAAATATATTATTTAGAAAAGAAATATTTTAAGCATAAAAAGTGTTTTTTTATATTTTGATAAAACTTTAATGGTCTTTATATTATATTATATTATATATCTCTATCTCTATCTCTACATTATATATAAGATGATGCATTTCACAATTTTATTCCACCTAGCGCCATGTCATATAGCCATGTCATCACAACTTCCATATCATCATGTTTTATTTATTATATTTTTTTAATTTGATTTTAACATGTTTTTTTTAATCCGGATTTTTTTTATGTAAAATTCGGTTTTTTAAAAATATCACACTTACAAGATTCGAACACATGATTTGTTTGTGATATTAACAAACCATATGTGAAGTTTCAAAAATCTACATGTCAAAAAGTGTTTTCTTTTACTGATGTAATGTTTTATTTTTAGTTCCACTAAATATTTTTATATGTTCTTTGATACATTTTAAGAATTTTATTTTGAGTTGAATTATCGCATGTTATAAACGTTTGCAATTACAGTTTGATATTTTCACGTTCTGTTTCGAACATTACACGAAACATTTATCGCAATATCACATATCGTTAACTGTCTGCCGCTAGAAAATAGAAATTTGTCTGTTGCTACAATATGGATACTCATCTAGTGAACCAAATTTTAATCGATTCGTTTGGTTTAGGGTAGTAAATAGATTCCAGCGAACAGATGAACTTGTATTGTGAAATAGCCCATAAAGTTGTTAAAGTGAAAAGAAGAAAGCTAGCCCATAGATTTGTTAAAAGAAAAATAATACTCCATAAAACCATATCTAAGGTTTGGTTTGTTTTTTCAGAGGTTTTACCTTTCTTTTTCATTTCTTGCAAAAACTAAGTCTGCAGAAGAGAGATGCATCGAAGTCAATCTGCAAAGAGAAGAGTTATTTGTTTTATTCTCTTGAAGTATTCTTTCATTTTTGTTTCTTTATCTTTTTACTAGTGTTTTTTACGTCTTCGTCTGTTTTTTACGTTTTGGTCAGTTATTTTACGTTTTCGTCAGTTATTTTACGTTTTCGTTAGTATTATACGTTTTCGTCAGTATTTTTACATTTTCGTCAGTTTTTTACGTTTTCGTCTGTTTTTTTACGTTTTCGTCAGTTATTTTACGTTTTTGTCAGTTTTATTTTACGTTTTCTTTAGTTTTTTTACGTTTACGTCAGTTTTTTACGATTGCGTCAATTTTTTTACGTTTTCGTCTGTTTTTTATGTTTTCGTCTGTTTTTTACGTTCTCGTTATTTTTTACATTTTCGTCAGATTTTTTACGTTTTCGTCAGTATTTTTACGTTTTCGTCAGTTTTTTACGTTTTCGTCATTTTTTTACGTTTTCGTCAGTTATTTTACGTTTCTTTAGTTTTTTATGTTTACGTCATTTTTTTACGTTTGCGTCAGTTTTTTTACGTTTGCGTCGAATTTTTACGTTTTTGTCTATTTTTTTACGGTTTCGTCTGTTTTTTACGTTTTCGTTAGTTTTTTACGTTTGCGACATTTTTTTACGTTTTGGTCAGTTTTTTTACGTTGTCGTCTGTTTTTTACGCTTTTGTCAGTTATTTTACGTTTTTGTCTGTTTTTTTACGTTTCTGTCAGTTTTTTACATTTTCGTTACTTTTTATACATTTTGTCAGTTTTTACGTTTTTGTCATTTTTTTACGTTTTCGTCAGTTATTTTACGTTTTCGTCATTTTTTTACGTTTTCGTCTGTTTTTTACGTTGTCGTACTTTTACAGACGGAAACTTGAAAAAACGGAGGAAAACGTAAAAAAGTGCGAAAACGTAAAAAAATGGAGGAGAAGTAAAAAAGACTGGCGCATACGTAAAAAGAAGTGCGGAAAAGTAGAAAAAACGTATGAAAACATAAAAAAACGGACGAAGACGTAAAAATAGGCAAAAACGGTAAAAAACCGACGGAAAAGTAAAATAACGGAGGAAAACGTAAAAAACCAGACGAAAACGTAAAATAACTGACAAAGACTGTAAAAATACAGACGAAAAAATTAATAAAAAAGCAGACGAGAATCGTAAAACAAGACGGAAACGTAAAAAAACAGATCTAAATGTAAAAAAAACAGACAATAACGTAAAAAACATCAAAAAACCTGACGAAAACTAAAAAAAAACGACGGATGACGTAAAAATTGTCGAGAACGTAAAATAATTGACGAAAAAACGTAAAAAAAACTGACGAAAACGTAAAAAACTAACGAAAACGTGAAATAACGGACAAAAACATTAAAAAAATGGACGAAAACGTTAAAGAAATGGACGAAAACGTAAAAAAACAGACGAAAACGTAAAATAACTGATGAAAACGTTAAAAAACAGACGAAAACGTAAAATAACTGATGAAAACGTTAAAAAAAATATGATATATCGTTAGAAAGCGGAGAAAAAGTAGAATCGTTAGGAGAAAAAACGGAATTAAAATGGAATGAAAACGTTTTAAAAAAAACGTATACAAAAGAATTAAAGACGGTTGAAAACGTTTATAAACCAGAAAAAAATATGAATTATTTAATTATTGTATAAAGAAGTGAGAAGAAGAGGTAAGAAGTGAAATATTTTGTCTGAATTTTTGAAGAGTCTGCAAAAAATAAAAATAAAAACGTTTGAGAGACTGCGGACATAAGCGGTGAAAAGTGGTTAGAAGAGGTTATTTGGAAAAAACACTCAATCATTTTAAACGATTAGGGGATTCAGAGCCATGGTTACCGCCATAGTGCCGACAAACAACACACATTGTAAAAAAAAAGAAAAGAAAAAAAAAAGATAAAAACATAATGACGAAAAAATAAAAAAAAAAACTAAAAATAATAAAAAAAAAAAATAAAAAAAAAAGAAAAATATAAAAAACTAAAAAAAAAAAATAAATAAAAATTAAAAGAAACTAAATAAAAAAAAAACCCACTTCAATAATAAAATAGCAAAAAAAAAAAAAAAAAAAAAAACTACTAAAAAAAATTAAAAACTAAAAAATTAAGACAAATAAAATAAAAATAAAAACAAAAAAAAAAAAAAAAAAAAAAAATCCCAATTAAAAAAAAAAAAACCCCCCCTTAAAAAAAAACCTAAACCTAAAACAAACAGCAAGAAAACCAGATGTATCATCAAGGATGAATCAAGTAAGAAAATTGTCTCTGCCTAACTAATAATAATTCTTTATATTTTTCTGTTTATGAGTAAAATATAAACTAATCCAAACACCCCAGCTTATTTTATGGTAGCTTGTATTTTTTTTTTTGTTTATGGTAGCTTGTGAATTTTCCTTTTACGAGTCAAAGATAAGCTGGTCCAAACACCCCAGCTGAGTTTGTGATTTGTCTGTTCATGTGTCAAAATATGTCTGAGCCGAGTTTGTGTTTTTTTATGAGTAAAAAATTAAGCTAATCCAAACACCCCAGCTTATCAGATATAACATATTACTAGTACATGTTATAGTGTACTGTTATTGAATTGCATAAAAGATCTTTCATTCTAGTTGTTACTATTTGTTCTAATAAGTTTACTTGCGCTCATTGCTTCACGCACGCGTGAGTACCAATAAACTAAGAAAATTGTCTTGTCTAACTAATAATTCCGTGTTATAATGTTTGTCAATTTTTATATTTTTTTAACAAGTTTATTTCCTCATTGCTTCAGGTCAAGGATCTAGCTCAAAGACGCCAAGGCATTCCTTTTCTCTTAGCCATTTTCTTATGGGAGTTTTTTATTCGCACACTCCAATGTACAAACTGTCAAAGCAGCATCCAACAACATGTACAATTGTTTATAGCTTAATAGATGGTCCAGAGTGCAAATAAAAACAAGTGTGCAAAAATATTAGCCTTTTCTTTATCCGATGTTAACAAGGCTTCTTAATTTGTCTTTGTTTATTGTTTGACCAGCGTTAATTGAAAGGCCCACAGGCTTGTTGATGCCATTAAGGATGCCAGATAATATCAGGAAATTACTAAGGAATCTCTAGGACAGAGTATGATTTAAATAAAAATCCTTGGGCATGCGGAAGAAGAGGATTAACGTTTTCTTGCTTTTACTACACAGGCATTGATGAGGAGCTGCCGAGAGGCTGGAAATAGTATGTCTTTATATTCATAATAATTGAACATTATAAAACCATAATCATAAGATCTTGTAAACCTCTCAGTTTTTGTTTCAAGTTAATATAGTACTCACATATTAAACTAAGCTTCTTATTCTTTTGTAAGTTACTCATATCATACATAATTACTTATCATGCAAGAGACACACAATACCACATTGTCGACTGCCTATGTGCGCAAGTCCTCTACACCACCAAGAAGAAGAGATCAAGAGGCAATCAGTACGGCATTACCATGCCTTATTAATGTTGCTTGTCATAGACTTGGACAAAGCAATGAGACATGGCCGGGTGATTTGTACAAAATGATCATATTTTTACAAATTGAATATCACAACGTTATATATGATTAGCTGGATTATGCATTCACGATGCTAAAATAAACAGTGTTGCTAGGTACCATACATTCTGCATTGTGTCTAGTTGTGAGGATTGTTCAACTTTTTTTATTTTTTACACACCCGGCCATGTTCTCATTGCCAAGTTCCTGGTGTATGATATGTGGATGGTTGTGTGGTCCATACACGTTTTGAGTTAACACATAGATGGTAATTTGGTAACTTTTCTTCTTTTCAGCGAGGGCTTCCGACTTCAATGGCATGCGTTGATGAGAGGGAGCAGAAAGTTCTGGATGAAACTTTACAAGGATGATTATAAATAGTTGTATGTATTAGTTATTCCCCCTTTTTTTTCTTCTTTCATCTATAAAGACTAGTCCACGATTCTTTCACAGACATATACATGTTTGTGGCGCATACATATTTCATCACATATTTCATGTGTGTGGCAGGAAGCACGTCCACGTGTATCTTTTTCGACGGAGAAATATTTGATTCCAGTTGAGGAGACTGATCCTGTTGTTAAGTTAATTGTTGGTTTTGCCGTTGACGCCTTCAATGATTTTTATCACAAAGTATGGTTTTCCTAGCTTTTATTTTTGATACTCTCTCCATTTTAATTGTTTTCTTACATGTAAAACAAATTCTATCTTGTCAGAATGTTAAAGAGCATGGAAGCAGAATATCACCAAAGCTGTACCCTCTGGTATGTGAATACTATAAATGACTCTAATATAGCTTCTACGTGACACTAGATGCCATCGAGCCGGGAAACTGGGCTGTATAAGCCGTAGTCGATGTGATCGTATTGTGTCTCGGTACCGTGCAAAGGAAACACTTGCCAGTTTTCTATTACCGGATCATAAAATCAAGTGTTGTTAATATATGGAGTATCTCTGTCTTGACATATTCTCTTTTTAGCTTTTTAATAGGACAATCGGCGTATTGGCTGTAGTTTTTTTCTTCTTATATGTTAAAACGTTAGAGGTGTTTATATTTGGCACAATTTCATATAAAAAGTGTTCGTTAATGGTTAGAGATTTCATCTCAAAAGACATGAGCATTTTTATAACCTAGCAAAGTTGAAAGCCGGGGTCAAAAGGATTAGTTACAATTGTACTATTAAAGTGAGGTCTGTCACTAATTTCTCCCATAAATATATAGCATTTTTTACGTTATCGTAGCGGCATAATTCTCCACAACTTTCATTTTGTTTCGTGTTCTTAATGCTTTTATCTTTCATGCCAGGGAGACGGGGTACCATCTTCCCATTTTTTCATGATTTTCTTTTATTTGGATTCATGTTACTAAATGCCTCTTCTTTCATGCAGTGAAGAGATCCTACGCCGAGGTAACCTTTCCGTCTCAAAAAGGTTAGGCTCCCATTTATTTCTGCATTTTCTTTTATTTGGTTTCCTGTTCCTTAATGCCTTATCTTTCATGCAGATATGAGATCCTTCCACCAGGAATCCGAGTATGAAAAAGGTTAGTCTTCATTTATTTCTGCATTTTCGTCTCTACAAATATAACGGTTTTGTTGGTCTGTTTCTCATCGAGAAATACATGGGAACATTATGCATATTAAGGCTAAAATTGAAAACTTCATATTCATAACGTGCTTTAATTGAACTATTCTTCTTGCTGTATGAACATTAGGTATAGGTTGTCTGTGTTCCCTGTTGATGTAAGTTGCAGAATTGGAATCCCACTTGCTAAACATGTACTGTAATAGTTTGTTTTGCTGTCACAAATGAACCCTTAAGTGTTAGATATGTGACAAATTTGTCCGCAACTAATCGAGGGTTAACTAAGTTTATTTCATGAATTTATATGTTGTATGCTTTATATATGTAATGATTGTAGCGGTTTATATTTCGATTAGTTTACCTGTTGAATGGTTTGGGTTTGTGTTATGTATTCAAAATTAATACTAATGTTGAAGCACACATTCTGTATATGATTACTGTTATTTTTAATATAAAACTTGTAGGCTTGGTCGTCTGATGAGTCTGAACCTGAAGACTTTTACGAGATCAGTGGAATGGTGCATAGAATGGCGACCAGTGGTGGTGGTTTTGACTATCATAACCCATCATCTACTTTTCACAGGTATATATATTCTTAATGATGGCAGAAAGCGTATGTAGGGGGTTGAAGTTTAAGCCAGCCAGCACCATTTTCGTGAACAACAAAAGAGTTCCATGATCCACCATTTATTTTGCTGTTTTTAACTAAATATGTCACAAAACTTAAAAACCTACTTTGATGTATTTACATCTTGAGACTAATGGCCTGTGGTTATGTGGTGCCGTGCAACATGTATCATCAGTTGTACTTTATGCGTGATGCATTTTTTGGTTGCACTATATATTCTTGTCTGGAGATTATTCTAATTCGATTGGTCAAATGATGCAATTTCTTTTTTGTTTTGTTTTTACTTTCCACATTTTGTTTTGTTTTTACCAATGTTTTAAAAACCCGCGGTTTTTTGTTGACCCGGTTTAGTGACCGGGTACCGGTTCAAACCATTGAACCGCCAGGTCAACTACTGGTTATATTCATATATTAAAATATATATATATATTTTTATATATATATCGATAGAGGAAGGTTTAAAATAAAAAGACAAATATTCGTGGAAGGATAAAAATAAATTATTTTTTTTAAAAAGTTCTCGAAAAATTCTAAAAAAATTCCATTAAATCAGGTATGTTGGTGCATAATACTTTTGTAAAAGAAGTACTTTTAAATTTTGAGTTTTTTATACTTTTTTACTGCGCAAAAAGAATTTTGATGCACAAAAAAATTTTGATGCACGAAACATTTTTGACTTTTTTAGTTTGATGCGCAATTAATTTTGATGCAAAACGTCAAAAGAAGTTGGGTTTGCAAAAAACGAATTTTTGATGCGCAAAAATAAACGATTTATATGCCACAAACGTTTTTTTCATAATTTTTTTCGGCAAAACTATCAACTTTGAGAAAAAATTTCTTTTAAACTTTGACTGCACCAACATACACGATCATGTGAAATTTTTTCAGATTTTTTTGAGAATTTAAAAAAAAAACAATCTTTTTATCCTTCTCAGATTAATTAGTCTTGTTATTTGATCTTTATTACGTATATATATATATATATATTTATATATATATATATATTTTTTAAATATTAATTTTTGATTAAATAAAATATATATATATATATTAATGTCATATTTATTTTCACGTTAACTTGACCGATGAAAAAAAATTATTAAAGTAATTTACTCATTAAGCTTTAGTTTTTTATAGTTCTATATTTTTATAATGATAGAAAGATTTGCTCAAAAAAACATTTAGCTCATTATTTATACGCGCAATTAGGCTATAATAATAAAAATATTTATTAATGTTTTAAGTTAGGTTTGACTCTTTTTTACATAACACTAGTCATATCACTTTCAATTTATCAATCAAATTTAGAAATATTTATTGGAAAAAAAGTTTTGTTTATATATTTTTTTTAAAATGTTACGACCCGAGTCGGGTTTCTCAAACGGGGGTCAACGAAAAAACGCGGTTCAATCGGTTCAAAAACAAGCAAAAACCCGGTCACATCCGGCCCGGTCTCCGAGCCGGTTCACGGGTCAACCGATTCAACCGGCCGGGTCAACTGGGTTTTAAAACGTTGGTTTTTTACTTTTTCACACGGTGATTACCTTATTACTAAATTTTCAATTACTAACCAAACTGCCTTAGGAGCAGTTGGCAACTTGGGCTCCTTTCTGGAGGCTTGGGGAGGGGGTTTTGGTCTTGGGTTCGAGTTTACTACGAGACAAAAATTAGAATTTCTCCTCGTGCGAAGCCCGTGAGTTCTAGAGGTTTTTTCTGTCGCGGGTCTCTCCTAGTGGTTTGTGGGTCTCAAAGGCCTGCCGTATGGATGTTTTAACTTGGGGTCGGTTTCAAAGTGTGGGTGCCGTTTAAAAAAATAAAAATAAAAATAAATTATTCAATTAACTTCGCGTCAGCATTGTTGGTCAAAAATACTGAACTAGATTTATCATCCTGGAATTATTTTAGACATTTTATGCAATTAGTGTTGGTTTTTCGCAATTGGTTTGTAGTTGACTACTAGTCAAAACACTTAAATGACGAGTCCTAAATGGAGTCTCAATGGACTCCACAAGGTAGTGAAAAAACTATTTTTTTTATAACGACTTGTTAGTTGTTAGTGATTCAGGTTCGAGCAGAGTTTGACTTCCACTTGGGCATTATGTGTATCCTGAACCCGTCGGTACTTTACTCCTATTAAGTTCTGAAGGGGTAAAAGTTCTGCGTGAAAACTATATCTGTGAATGGCTCGCGGTTTTTTTTTGATTATTTTATTGTGAATAATAATACAAAATTATCTGAAAATTATATTCGAATTTTTTCAAACAGTAGATTAGAAGTATTATTGTGTGCATTGAGTTTACATATTTTAACTTGGAAGAGATAATCAAAAAATATGTTGCCTAGTGGTTATGCGTTATTTTCTTAAAAATTTCAGACAACTCAGGTTCGAAATCTTGCTAAGGGAGAAATTAAAAAAAAACCCAAAATAAATATCCAAAAATTTGTCTGCTTTTATTTATTATATATTATATATATATATAGATATATAGATATAGATATAGATATAATAGTGAGACTGGTTTTTTCAGAACCATTCTTAGTGCTGAGAATGACAGAACATCAAAAACATGGCATGCACGCCTTAAATAATTGATTGTTGCACATATGTTCTAAAAAACAACATTATGTTTTAAAAAAAAATAGTTGTTTTTCTATAAAGAATTTAATAAGAAATTAGAATACAAATTTTTCTTTGGAAGGTGTGCATGTATGTTTTTATTTAGGCTTGGCAACAACAATATTGCGGTGTGTTGTAAGGTTTTTGTTGATAAGAAAAAGACCACCCCCACCCAAGAGTTCTGATGTACTATTAAAGAAAATAGGTCGGATTCTTACGATTTTTGTGATTTTCATGTATTTTTTTTTTTTTTAATTTTTAAAAGGCGTGCATGTATATTTTTTGTAGGTTCTGTCAGTTCTCGCGCTAAGATTGGTTGCTGAAAAGAAAGTCCCCCTATTAATATATATATATATATATATATTTAATATATATATATAAATATATAGCGGGTGCGTTCAAGTGAGAGGATAGTGTAACACCCCCAAAATCAGGTCGCAGCGGAAAGGTAACAATGGGGTGCTACGTCAAAGTACAAAAATCAAGATATAGAAAACGACCTTAAATGGACGTTAAAAATAAGATTCATTCAATGTCATTACAAAAGATCAGAGTTTTCACGTTAGGTCCCATAGTTTTGATAAAAAGACATTAAGATTTTATAAGACAAAAGTTTCATTGAATTTAAGAAATCAGAATCCCTCTAATAGATATCCGTCACGGCTCCCATCCAAGCTTATGCCTCAGCACCTGAGATTAAAACATGCTAAAACGTCAACAAAATTGTTGAGTGAATTCATAGGTTTATCAGGAAATAGCGTGGACCACAAGATCGAAGTAATAGTAGACTATGAAACACATTCAATAGTCTAAAACATGTATTATTGCCCTAAGCTCATGACACCGAACCTTAACGTAATAAACTGTAATCAAACCAGTACTCGAGGTTTGTGCCCCAACACGGATACAGATGTTACAAAAACATCCTACGAATTTTCTCAATACAGATGTTGCCAAACATCCTACGAATTTTCTTCAAATGTTAAATGCGTCAATGGTCAACTAGAAACCACAGCCCAGACGGGGATGGTCAATCCCGATAGATCTATCCATAACACTAGCGTATACCAGCAGGTATTTAACGGTTCATGATAAAAGGGGACTTAAATGGCAATACGGTAACTTAGGCAATAATGTAATCAGGAAATAGCATACAGTTTTGAAAACACTTGTGTCCAAAGAAATCAAGCATGTAATCTCCCCCGTATTTAATAAAGCAAGTAGTAGAAAAAGAGGCTACGAACTCACCTCGAGTGAATGGTAATCAACAAGTATTCACAATAGAAAAATGCGTCACGAAGGAATCCGAAGGCAACCTAATCCAATATAGGTCGTATAAGTACTAAACACTTTGATTATTTATAGGTCGTATAGCTCATCATACTATCGTTCGGGCTATCATAATTAAGAGGTCGTGTAGTGAACGTATGAGGAGCTAGGACACTTTAAATCGTAAATCCAACAACTCGTCGATACGCCACCCCGAAGAGGCCTCATTATGAAACTCCCTAGTAATATAGTACTTTGATTAATACCACATATAGGTCTATATAGTTCAATCACCATCTAATTGTGTTTGTGAAATAATGTTTATATCGCATTTGATAAATAATAATCATGTATTTGAACTCGTATAATCGTGTAACTAGTTTAATCGCCTTTGTAAAATAATATTTATAAAGTTTAAAACAAGTATAAATATTATTTAAGTGATTCCAAAATGTTTCGCAAAAATTTATAAAAAAAAAAACGAACCAACACTATTCATCTCAGGAAATAGTGTCTAGTTTACAAACTATATATCCGAAAATTATGAAATTTGGCTGGTTTATTTAAAATGTTTTTCCGAACAACTTTGTAGTTTTACACTTCGACTCAATCGGACCCGAAGGCCCTTGAAATACTGTTTCAGTAGTTGTTGAAACATTTACAGTTTTTTTTAGCTTTTTTTTATAATGTCGAATCAATCGGACCCGAAGGCCCTCGAAATACTGTTTCAATCGGACCCGAAGGCCCTCGTTATAGCTCCGTTTTAGTGATTCTTTCGAGTACGTTCTCGTAATTAAAAGTTCTATTTATTTATGATATTTTCCAAAAATAAATGTTCCTGATGAACAGTAACTTTTTATAAAATTATTTTTATAAAAGTATTATTATCGTAAACTTGCGTAATTCATAACTCATTCGTTATAAATCGGTTTTTCGAGTTTCTTACTTTTTTGGAATCGTCATGAGACGTACTATTTTTATAAAATATAAAATTTATATTTTTTTATTTCGAATTTTCAACAGCCCTTTTTGTATATTTATATATATTTATTTATATCACTTGTTTTATATAATTTTCAACTTAATAAAATACCACAAGTCCTTCACAACCATTTATATTATATGACTCATATATTATAAAGTCCTCTAGTCCATTTTTGTCCATAGTGTCTAATAAATTGTCCAACATATTTATTTAACTTTATAAACATAATAATTAAATAAATATTCATAACTTAACTTATAATTTATATAAATTATCCATTGCTTGTAAATCCTTGTTTAAAACATATTAGCATATTTTAAACATCATATTAGCCTTGTACAAGATGATCTTGTGTATGATTTATCATGTATATATTTTATAACTTCATAAAATATACCTAGGTAGTGATTTAACTATATACAATTATATTAAACATGAAAATAAATAATATGATAAGTTAGGGTTCTTAGGAGACCTTAATGAAGATGAGTATAGATGGTAAGCAAACAAGACCCAAGTATTATTCAAGAAATACTTTCACAAAACCCTTTTTCCTTTCCTTTGTATATCAACCTAGACTACTTGTGTGCTTGTTAGAAAGAAAAATATGAATTGTTTCTTGTGGTTTAATGTGGGACGTGTGTATGGAAGGA